>JAVKLA010000057.1:17474195-17493997 GCA_034782735.1 Sagittarius serpentarius | reverse complement strand
ACTGAACTGAAAACACAGCACTGTACCAGCTACTAGGAAGACAATTAACTCTATCCCAGCCGAAACCAGGACACACTGGACAACGCAGAGATGCACATTAACGTGTTGACCTATAAGGGTGTTACAAAGGCCTGCCTGGCATTCATAAAACGACAGATCAATGACTCTCTTCAGTGCAAAGGGGCCATTTTGTACCCGAGATCTTAAATTTCCACCATCCACCAGAAAAGGAACAAATTAAGCTAAATAAAAATGCTTTGTTTTTATTCTTGGGATAGTTTGGATTTGCTCTGGATTTCCAGGGGAAAGGTAGGGTTATGCCTGCTTTCTCTGAATAATTTCTATTAAATCTTTTCATGGGCTCACTAGAAATACAGCAGCAATATGAAAAATGAAAAAAAGAGGAAGGGTTAGCAGGGATAAGAGTAAAAAAGCTGTTTTCTCTGGAGGTGTTTCATGCACGTGTTTACTGCTGTGTTGTGGCTTCCGTTGTCAAGACTGGACTGATAGTCCAGGGGAATGCCTTCTCCTTTATTAATGTAATACACAAATATTTGCCTCTTTAAATCTCAATACACGCAAATGGCTAAATATTGCATTGGTCTGGACCATATCTCTTTTTCTCAGTCACAAAAATAAATACACACTATATTTAATTTCTTTCTAAAAAGAAGGACCTCAATTTTCTCCAAGTTAAAGGAAAAATATGTTTCCCTTTTTCCAGCATTATGTCCAGTCAAGGAGAGAAAGCTGTTACTAGAATGGTGTTGTAAGTGAAGTCTTAAAACCTACCATGCTGTGCAAATTATAAGGAGAAGAACTAGAAAAACCAAGAATACAAATTAGTAGACAAGTGAAACCCTGTATTATTTTCAGTCAGCACTTCTGAAACATCACTGCTCTCTGTAAGGTCTCTAAAGACTGCTAAAATAATCTCAGCCAATTGCAGTTCCTTATAAAAGGTTTGGAAAAAAAAGATGCAGAAGCCTAAAGCAGATATTTAATTATTTCTGTTTACATCGTAGTCCAGCAGATTTTAACAAGTGCAGCATAACACCATCTTCACTTTAACTTTGCATCATTTTCTAATCTGTAAGAATAAGCAGAAGGTCTAACAGTGATCTGACAGTGGGGAAAAAAAGAGAAAATTAAATTTTAAAACCCCTGAAATAGCCATTTTAGGGTGCCTTAAAAAATCAAATATCGAAACCTTTGGTCCATGAAGTCACTCCTGTTAAATGTTTGACTTTTTTAACTACCTGGAATCACAAAATTGTGTGCACTGCATGTAAACTAGCAAAGATTAGGGTAAATGAATTGTTGCTATTTGTGATAACTAGTTTCAACCATATTAGCTCCTGTCATACGGCATCAGCATTTGAATTAACTAGTCAGTTATTAATGATTGTTTATTAAGAGTAAGGGAGACTCTCATGTCATTTCAGTGTACTTAACCTACCGTGACACTTAGCTTCAGAATTCCTCCAGATCCAACCAACACACACCTGCTTCCCCTCTCACTCACATCTAGCAAGGTATTGGGAAATAACAACTCTTCTAGCAACGGTGTCCCAGAGTTTGCTCCTTGGACATTTTGGTTGCTCACAGAGTAATGTGATCCACTAACCTGTCTGGGCAGAAATTGTTTCTACTAAAACACACACAAAAAAATCCATAGGCTGCCTTTCCCCCTGCCCCTTTTCCTCAAACTTGAAATTGTTCCACAAACTTAAAAAAAAAAAAAAGACAACTCTCTTTATGCTTTTAAATTTCTGAGTGAAATGACAAAAACTAGGGAAAAGCTATTTTCATGTTTACCCAGCTACAACAGATTTCCTGAGCCTGGTGTAATATAGATTCAGCACGGAACGGAGAGGAGAGACACGTCAGTGTATTTGATGGATTAATGACGGTCTTCCGAGGACAGACATCCATTTTCCCTGGCATCTACTACATCATTAGCCATGACTTACAGCTTATGGGACATAACTAACTAAAGCAGGTAACAGGAATACAGGAAATGCATTGCAGTGACTTAAGACTTTCCAAGGGATACACAGCAGGTTCATGATGGCAGATGGCATGAAGCTCCAGACTCCTCACTTGTTAAGCGCGCATTAAGAGTCGGTCCTGGTGGGATTCCACATCTCAGTGAAGCCATGAAGAAATGGCATGGATTTAAGAGCGTGCAGTGAACAGCACACAGCTCCCCACCTGGAAAGGGGATGATGTTTTCATTGCCCTTGGCGGGCACCTTTATTTTGCTCTCATTTAGACAACAGCCAATTTAATCAGCATTTGAATAAATACATTTATGCTGGAAGGGCACAAAGACATTTTTCAGCTGGATGTAAATCCTGTTTGTCTTCAGATACATGTGTAATCCTTACTGGTCAGACCAGTATACAGTTTGTAAATGTTGACTTGCGAACAATGCAGGCAGCCAGCCTATTCTGTCCCCTAAAAGTAGGGGAGACCATTCCCTACTGCCGGCCATTTTGCCCTTGTCTCAGACGTCCCCATGGCACAACCTCCTGTGCTTCCCTGAAGGTGGTATTCTAAGTCTGTAACAAACTCTGTGTAACATGGCGTGCTGTGTCAATGGAATTCAAGAATTAACTTCGTCACCCCAAGGGCATCATACCTGGCCTCCAATTTCTGTGCTGACTTCCCAGGAAAAAAAGGCTCAGGTGCAAGATATGTGTCCTCACCTACAAGGCTTGGATCTAAAATATCTCTAACTTTCCTAATATTCTATGATGAGGTATATACCTATATATCTGCTCCTCAAATGCAGTGAAATTATCCATTGCAAAGGTAAAGATACAAGCATTTTCTTGGGAGACATGTGAAGGATGAATCCAGAGCATGAAACATACTCCTGCAGATAACCACAAACTGCTTTTTTTTCTAAATCGTGCTTGCTTGACCTTGCATTCATTGACAGATATATAGTAAACATACGGTTATATATCAAATCTCCACAAAATATGTGGCTGGGGAGCAAAAGAAGAGAGGAAAAAAAAAACCTCCACTCAAACTAGAAGTTGCATGAAACCATGTTAAGTATTGAATTAGTGAACCGCACCATTCAGGCCACTGTTTACAAGAAGGGAGGTAATTATGTGATACTTCTTTAAATATTATCTATCATTTTTATACATTAAATAAAAACATACTGTTAATATACCACAAACAAACTGTGAAATAAGCATTTAATATTATAACTTCCATTAAAACAGAATTCAGTTTTGCTTAAAGGCTAATCAAAGCTGTCTGATAAAGATTATATATTTAAATATCAAGAGCTACGATAACACTTAAATAGATTGTTACTGCCTTTTGTAAGGTATATTTTAATTCAATTAACGCACATCACCTCCTTTCTGTTTTCTGCTTGTCACATTTAAAAAAAAAACCCTCTCAAAAATTGTTAGACATCTCAGTTGTTCTAATTAATGACTTTATATGCTGTGCTGTAAATATAGCTCCTTTTTCCTCCCACCTTTTCAAGTGCCTTCTTCTATGGTGGAGATCAAGTGAACTCAGTAATTTGTGTTTGATTTTACATCCCCACGCAAACATATTCGCACACGAACTGCATTAAACCCAAATCTGAATTACACAAAATCTGCCCTACTGAAGGGACTGCTAGAAAGTCTCAGAGCCAGGGCAGATTTGCTTGTCTAGTCACCGGAGCTGGTTTGCAGATAGGCAGTTAATCTGATCTGGAGCATCTCTCTGATGGTAAGTAGTAGGAGACATACAAGGAAGTGTAAAACCCCTATATCACGGACAATATCTGGCAGGCCACTTACGGTCCCTGCTTTTGCCCTCTGTCTTCCTCAGCCACATCCTCCCAAGGATCCCAAACAGCCTACATTTCTCGACACTTTCTAAATTTTACTTCAAACCTCAAATCCCAGTCTTAGGCTTCTGCTTTCGTTGTTGGGTTGCTGCCTTCACAGGTCTTACGGGTTAAGTCCTTCCCCCCAAAACAGCTGATCCCCACCTCCACCTGAGAGCTCTCTGAATTTGGTAATTAACACACCCATCGTGAAATGCTGAATCCCCCCTCTTTAGACTGCAATTATTCACAAGGAGAGCATTTGTATAATTCGTAGGTGAGCTAGCTCCAACAAATAATCCTGCACAAAGATCTTGGCGAAGTGCTCTCCTTATCTCTGTTGCAGCTTAAAAGAAAAATATAGTCACTGCCTGTTTGGTTGAACTTTCACCAAAGTTTCTTTAACAAAGATCAGGATGCACCCAGGAGGTCAACGAAGCTGAAGTTTTCCACTTGCTGAGGTTCAGGTGGCATGCCCTCAGGAATTACTGTTACGCTGCCCTGACCCAGCCGTGCTAGCACATTCAGAAGTGAATCATTTCCCTTGGACAGCCCGTAGGAATGTGAGGCTGGCAAAGAGTCACAGGTGTAATGATTACATACCCCTTTCTCTCCTTTGTGTTCATGTCTTTGGATGCTCAGCACTGGCCCACCCTAGCATGTGAGATGAAGGGTTTGTGATGCTCCTCCTTTCCCCTCCTCCTGCCAGCAAAGTGTAGTCAAATGGGTACTCATGAGCTATCTCCTTGGAAGAGCACCCAAATGGCACACTGAGAAGCTGTCCCTAAGATACCGCTCATGTCTGCCTCCACGCTCCGTGCACTGTGAACCAGTTTGAAACATGCATGGGTTCAAAATGCAAATTGATGTACAAACGCTTGACTGTAGGCTCAAAAGATAGGAACACCTGATTTCTAGCTTTCACAGCTTTATAGCAATTTCAGATGAGGCAGAGCTAAATGTCCTTAAAGGAGATGCAAAAGCTTTACAGGTTTAGCGTTGCTGTGTCCGTAATATGGATAAGTAAACAATAGAAAGAGAATTTCTAAAAATACCTTCTTACACGAAGGGCCTGGGCTAAGATGTGCTTGACTTGTTTCAAAGGAATCAGTTCATGTTTCCACCTAAAACAGATAGGCAGTGGTTTTTAACGTTCCTCCTAAATAAATAAAAAGTAAATAAATAAAAAAAAAAAAAAAAACAAAAACCAGGAGAGGGACTGTAAACTGGGACACCCCAAATTCCAGACCCTTTCTGAAAGTCCTGGCACGTGGCTATTAAAAGATCATCCAGAAAATCAGTGGCTAAACTGTGACTAGATTCCTCATTCTTGCTGTAACCCCACCCACCTATTAAAACCAACTTTTTTAATAAATCCAAGGAATTATATGTAAGCCACTTGCAATGACTTTAAAATCTCCATCCAAAAAAAGCCGTGCATGTCCTCATTTTGCCCCAAGCAACACCGGCTTACTTGTCTCCTTGCTGTTTTCTGCGCCAAGCCTCCGTAGTTCGCTCCGCGTGGAAGTTGTGATTCAGAGCAAAGAGGGCACGTGTGAAAGAGAGGACACCTGGGCTGAGAGTTTCACAGATCAACCCCAGTTGCGTTTTACAAAGGCGGGTAGCTTCTGCAGAGTCACCGTAAAAGGCTTTTCTGGCAGTGAGAGCGTTCTATGTATTTCAAATCAGGTGAGAAAAAATAGTAGATAAATGTCTATAGCAGAATGACAGCATGGAGAAAAGAAATCTAAGGATTTCAGATAGGCTCGAGTGACAGCTCATGCTCAAGTTCTTAGAAGGTGGAACAGGGCTCACTAGCATTTCCAGATATCAGTGACATACAGAGAGTCCATCTGCTGGGGGTTTTTATCAAATAAATTTTTATAACAACCTAATGATTTCCTATTATCTCACATCTATCACTAGTTGTTCTCTAATTTTTAAGGAAAAGATAACGACTGGTTGAGATGTTAGACAATAATTAAGAAATAAACAGGTCTTCAACAAGATCTGTATCCAACACATCGGGCAGTAAAATAATCCCAGCGTCAGTCTTACTCTCTCAACAGCTCTAATAGAATAATTTAGGCAACATAAATCAACATTTAAATAGTTTAAACTGTGTAAACCTTAAGATGTACCATAACTAAAGAGACTATTGTGATTTATATTAGGAAAGGTTAATCCTCTTTAAAACATAACAGTAAAAATGCTTTTTAGAGAGGCTAATGAAAGAAGATAATACAGCTGAATTTTAGAGGATTAGCTAAATATACCTGATTTGTGTTCTGAAACAAATGAAATCAAAGTACCCAAGAGGTACTTTGCAGCTAACAACTGCAACTGATGTAAAAGGGAATAATATTCATGAAAACAATCTTAGCCTGTCTCTTGAAGGTGTCTGAATCTGCAGAAGAGCGTTTGCAATTTCCATTGGCCTAAATTTGTTGCTATCCAAAATAACAGCTTCTCTGTCTCCCTGAAATGAAAGCATAGTCTTATTGATTGAAAATTACATTGAAATAAACGCTGCCCTACGTATCCTACCAGGCTGCGTTCCCTTTGGTTTACACAGCTTTCACTCAGGTATGTTCAGAAAGGATTCTAAGTGTATATTTAAAAAAAATCCTTGACACTCTCAGACTTGGTTGGACTCGATGATCTTAAAGGTCTTTTCCAACTGAAATAATTCTATGATTCCATGATTCTATGACTTAGGGGTCTCAAAAAAAAAAAGACTGAAGGGCATATGGAAGAGCCAAAACGTGCACAGTTGCTGGGATGCCGAGGAAATTAAAACTGCACACAAATAATAATATTGACTACCATGATCAAAAGGGTGTTGATGTCTAATGGGGTAGGCAGCACCTTTCTCCGGCTCACTTCCCAGCCCAGCTTTTCTGCGCCGGGGCAGCGAGCCGTGTCCCGTGGCATGGCCAGTGGAGAAAGGGTCTGTTGGGGTAGTTGTAAGGGAGGGCAAGACCCGAGATTAATTTCCCTGGCAGCGCGACCCACAGCTTTTTTTAAGCTAACGCCTTCTTTCTCTTACGTTGTGGAGACCACACTCTGAGGCCTAAAAGGCAAAAGGCTTTGGTGCTAGGAAAGAAACAAAATAACCACCATTTCCTCTAGCTGGCTTGAGCTGGGTTTTCATCAGTGACGGATCAGTGTACTCTGGATTTTTCTAATGAAGCCCATTATTTCTGTCACTTGAACTTTGCACAGTGCAGCATTTGGTGTCACATTGCTGAAAGCTTCGCAGAATAATATTTCCCTTGACTGCACACTACGTGTCAATCATGTGCTTTTATATCTCTGTGAAATACTTCATTTGGTTAACGAGGCATGTCTACTACGCTTTAGAAAGCTGTATTTTATGGGCAAATTTGCTGGTATTAAGTAGCTGATGCTTACCATTTAGACCAGGAACAGTGAAGATTTTGTATTGGGAAATAGGAACTGTATGATGAGGACATCTCCTTTAATTAACCTTCAGGAAAAAAAAAAAACGTGGAAAGAAACCTCAGCCTGAAAAGCAGTGAACGTTAACTACGGCTTATTTCAGCATCTGGAGTGCTGGCCTGAAAGGCATTCACCCCCTGCCCCCCCCCGCACTGCTCACGGTGACAGCTTTCAGCCACCCAAAGCAATATCTACTTTTTAGACCAGTGAATTAAGCAGAAACACTCCCACCCATCTTCATTTTATTTTTACTTAGGTCACATTTCAGACCTAACTCTGTGACATGGAGTCAGGTCAAAACGATATGTGCAGTCATTCCTTCCAAAATTAAGAGTTGTCTGTTTTTTCATTAAGGAGCTCGTTGGGAGAGCCCTTTTCAGCTCAGTTAACATCAAAATATTACAGCCTAGATACTATTTACTTAGACAGAGCTTCTCAAGCGGCCCCAGCTCCAGGAGTAAAAGGATGCTAAATGTCAGTAAGAGCATGATCCATGTCCCAATAGAAGCACAGCAGCCTTTCGCGAATGCTTTCGGCTCTTACATAACGTTAATGATTTCACGCTGCATGAAAGTGTCTCTGCTAGTGGTTTACATCATTCCCTAGACCAGATTATTTACTCAGAAATCATTCTGTTTCTCTTATCCTTTCACAAGCTGTTCCTGTTTGTTAGAAGGATCACACTGAGTGCCTCTATACTCCTAAATAAAACAAGGCCAGGGAGCAAGCTTGATTACTGACCACACGGATTAATTGTTCTCTGAGCCCCTGGCTCTGATCTGGATTTCTCCAAACAGCTGTCTGCAAGCTAGCCCTGATCTGCACGAAGCTGCTGCTTCACAGCATACAGTTCAACCCTGTCCCTGTCCCTGTCGCCTGGACTGGGTTTGAATCCAGGCCCTCTTTTATCCGGCAGTGTAAACGTGGCTTTGAAAACAATGCAAGGACTCCGAGCATGGCCCGTGTGTGTAAAAATCAAACCCAAGGCAGCTTGTTCCTGAGGGCTGCTCTTTATGCCTGTTGCTGTATCACAGTGCCTTGGCATATACGCTACTACGCTCAGTTCACTTTTCTGTGTGCTTATCTTTCCTCTCTAAATGTTGATTTACATATTCACCTTCTTCCTATAGCGGGCAGGACAGGGCAGTCTGACACTTCTTCTCCTTTTCTAATAGAGTGAAGGCTACATTCTGGGAAATGGCTATTGTACTGTGTGACAGTCCAACATAGCTCCTTGATGACCCTCTGGACTGGAGGGTGGCAAAGGTATCATCTATTTAAAAAAAAAAACAAATCAAAAAACAATTCTGTAGGAGGTCAAAGCACCCAGAGCAAAAAACAAACTGCTTTTCTGGTGAAACTACCTACATTATATAATAAAGAACAGAACAGGAGATGCAGGTATAATTTGGGGGCATCAGGGAAGAGTCAGCATGGACTTTGTGAAGGAAAGAGTCAGAAAGCAGCCCAGTAGAGCTCACTAGGCTTTCAACCGGCTCCCGGCCACCTTGGTCATCAACAGTTCTTAGGGAAACCAAGAAACCACGGGATAAGGAAGGTCTCCACATAGATTGAAAAAAAAAAAAAAGACAAAAACCCAGGTCAAAAGGATAGGAGTAAAAGGACAGTTTCCACAGCAAATTGTGCAGCTCTTTCTGACAGGGTGGCAGGGATTCCTGGTACAGAAGGGTAAGTTATGGAAAAGACAACCGTTGAGTGTAACTGAGTACAGGGCCACCAGCTCTGAGCTCAGTTTCTGAGCTGTAAATTGTCGGAGGCTAAGAGACTACCCTGGGGAAATAGTACAACATGTTTGAAATGATAATCTTATATTCTGCTCTTATTTTCTACTCTTATTTTTCTGCTTCTAATCATTGTTGGACAAGATTTGGCAACAGCCAGTACCGCTATTCTTACAGTCTTAATGTGAGGCTGACAAAGGTGAAAAGGAAATGTATGCAGGCAGAAATAGCAACTCTACCAAAACTACAACCAAACAAGAGAGCATAATGTCCTGATTTAAGTATCAGGGAATACTGGCATCACCTACATTACCAAATTACATGCTTAAGATAGGGAACGTGAAAATATTTCCTCATGAGAGTCCATTGAAGTCATTGGGACCCTTTCTACTGGACCTCAGTTGGTTTTGCATCAAACAAGGTAGTTTGTGCAGGAGCATCTTTTTTAATATGTCTACATCCTAATCTGTGGAAATCTGTCTCTGTTATACATACAGTCAACAAAGAAATAATGTTTGTTTTTCAGTTACAGACATGTCATTTTAGTAAAGCTGCCTTCCCAGGCTCCAGTTTTTTATATTTAAAGGTTTCAGATGTGATACTGCTCTTCTGTAAGCTTACCTTCATAGTTTACTGTCTAATTTAGTGACACTCACAGGAAAAGTTCCATTTATGAACAATACTTTACATTTAAAGAAGGCGCTAGTAGAACAACCTGTGAACTACCTCTCAACCATGTTTTGGTTTTTTTTTACCTTACTGCATTATTCATGATTGTCAGCTGTTTCAGAATTCATTGCTGTCAGTTACTGCATGTGCTTTTTTGGATTATTCTGTACATCTGGGTTAATTGACAGGCAGAAGTATTTAGCATCTCTTCCTACACCAACTACCAATTAATGCAACCAGTTATCTGATCAAACCTACTGGGAAAAAGCTATACTGGATCAAAACCTAGTTTTTGAAATGACTCCTTTCAACTTATTTTGCAGATCACGATTAAAAACCTCTTACCTTCTGAATTTTCCTAGAAGAAAAATACTCCTTTGCCCGGAAGAGACTATACCTCAGCTTATGGCAACAATAAATATCACAATAGTATAATGTGCATGTTGCTATAGAAAAATGGGATTATATTAAAGAAGCAAACACAAGTGGTGGCCTTGGAAAGGCCTCGAGCACCTTGCTGTTCCCAAGGACCCCAGCCTCCTCTGAAAGGAAGCAAGGTGACACTTCTACTTGGCTCAGTTTGCCACTGGCACAGAGAGCCCCCCCCCCCCTCCTCTAACCAGTATACTGATTTGTGCAGTTATTTCTCTCCGTATCTTCTCAACGGTATTCCTGACAGGAAAGAAACTACCGACGGGGAAGGGCATTTAAATCAGTTTTATATTAGTATGGTTTCCCTCATTAGAAAGAAGTAGTTTATTTATTTTCATTTAGACTGTTCTTCTGACAAGTGATAAACCCAGATCCAAACAGTAGGGTAAGGCACAGTGATGCTTTTGTACCCTGCAAAACTCTTTACAATGTTCACACAGGGTTAATTCATTTATGTTAATAAGCATTCAAATTTGCTCCCATAATTTATCAGAGGGAAGTGGCTACGCTCATTAGGCATGCTCATCTGTGCATAACAACCACTTAATGTAACACAAAATACTCCCAGGAAACTTAGGTGACCATAAAAACATCATTGACTTTAGTCCCAGAAAATTTCAGGATCAGTGCCTTGCCTTCCAGCTGTTCCCAACCCTCTATGAACTACAAATTGCCCTGAGAGAGGAAAAAGAGTAAATAATATTTACTGCAGCACACATCAGTAATTAGCACACACATTAAGAAAGATGGGGGAAAGCTGCAAGAAGGGAACAAATTGCCCGCTGTCATTCATAGACCCAAGTGAGCCCAAATAAGTCTTTTCACCTTTTGGCATGTGGCACTGTAACCGCTGCTTCCAGTACTAACAACCGGCGTGGTAGCGACCCCAGATATCAACCCCAGCAGAGCTGACAAGCACTGAAGAAGAAATCAGTGTCACCAGATCTGCAAATATTCTAGAAGACCCTTGTTTTACTTGCCTGTAAGCATACTTTTGAAGGAAAGAAGGTCAAACGCTCTAGAGAGCTCTCCATGGACACACACGCCGGGCTGGCAGGGAGCCATGCTCCTTTAGGAATGGATTCTGACCCAAGAGTAAGGAGGAGAGCAACTTCTCCTGCTGCTTACCCCGCTTCCTTGACCCAGAGCCTGCTAAAGCCTCTCTGAGGCTGGGACGCCAGAAATTAACAATTCAGAGCGTTTTCCTGAAACTGCGTATTTACCCATAGGAGGGGGAAAAATCTGAATGCCTACGTGAAATAGAACCACCTGGCTCACGTTCCAAATAGTATTTTAAACTATAACCCATTGATGAATAACTCCAGTCTAAGCAGTGTGTTATTTTGATGGTGAACAAGGGCCATTTTCAAGAGCTTATTGCTGATGGAAGAAAAAAAGAAAGTAAAAATAAATTTTACAGTAAGAGAAAGAGTTCTAACTCCCTTTCAGTCTGTAAATATGAACACCTACTGCTGATACTCAATCAAAATAGTCACCACAAAGGCAAGCAGCGTATCAATTAACACACTTTCAGGACTAGGAACAAAATTGTAAGGCAATATTAAGATATATATTCAAATGCAGAAAGCTGTAATAATACAATGTTCAGGATCCCCTAGTGAACATAAAGTAGTCCTCAGACAAATACAGAGCAAATTAACATGGTTCTCACTTCAGTGCCATAAGGTACCTGTACAGAGCAGCCACTGAGTGACTGACTTCATCTATCTGGCAACAGGTTTTACAAGCATGCTTTTGAAGTTCTTGGACCTTATTGCTGTGGCCCAGAATAAGTAAGACAAAAAGAACACACAGAAATCAATGTGCTTTTTTCTATGATGTACTGCACTGAGTGAGCTTACCCTGCTCCTCCTCCAGGGCAGCCTCCGGTGATTGCAGCACAGCTGCTCCAGGACATGTTGGGAGCTACGATTCAGGAACTACGTGAACCTTTTACAATGGAACCCAGCAGTATGCAAAAGCAGCTTTGTTTCAGTTAAGAAAGAAAACTAAACATTGTGTGAATGAACCACAGGGTTGTTATTAGCATCTGATCTATTCCAGTTCTTAAAATCAGGAGTTGTTCACGGGAATGGCTCTGCTTGTTGTGCCCAGGAGGACATGGGTGGGAGTGAGGACTCTACGTCGGCACTTGTGGTCGCAAGATCTTGGCCTCAAAGCTACCGAATCATTTGATCACTCTGGGGTTTACCCAGTTACTGTTATGGGGTTGGGACGCAAAGGTATCAGTGCTACCTTCATACAGGGTACTTGAGCAGAGACGTAGGGAGGAGGTGAACATGCTACCGAATGGGAACAAATACGCCCAAGACGTTCCAGAGCTTCTCTTCTGGTTCTTGGCAGCAGCCTGAGAGAGGGCAGCAGCAGCTGGTAGGGCTGGGGCAATAGGGGCAGTAGGAGGAAGGCAAGGATGCTGGTAGAGAGGATGCCCTTGACATCAAATATTTCACTTTAGTTGAAAAAAAAAAACCACCAAGAGACTGAATGAGGAGAAAGTAAAGGTATTCTGACTCCCTTTCCTAGCAATCTATCCAAAATGTTTTGGAGTGGAATCAGATGAAGCTGCTCTTAGCCTCTTTTATTCAAACCATGGATTGAAAAAAAAAGGAAAGAAAAAAAAAAGAAAGTCCCATGAGCAGCAAGCAAATGCAGCCTGGTTTCTTGTGGATCCATGATGTGTTGCTGATTGACTTGTGTCTAAACTTAAGCTCCTGCTGATTGACTTCAGTGTCTAAACTTAAGCTCCGATTTTAGTTTTCTCTGAATGGATTGCCTATTTCCTGCTGAAATGAAAAAAAAACCAACCCCAAAACAGAAACACTGCAGGCTTTTTTGTTAGATGAGGATACTTGCAAGCTCTTTCTCCTCTAACAGGCCACTGATTTTCACCAGCTGTGGGTCTCATCCCTTCAGGCAGCTACAGTCAGAATTGCCCAGCAAGTTCAATAGTGGAAGGGGGAAGAAAAGCCTACAACCCCAGCACACAAACGTAGGCCATGGGATTGCCAAAGCCACCAAACCTCTTCCAAGCACTTCTCTCACCAGCCCATGGTTGAAAGCTGTCACTGGCAGGAGTGCCTGATTCTGAGGGCTGTGCACACAGGAGAAAGCAGGCACGGTCAGTCTCCATACTGACCAGCCAAAGGAACATCTAGTCGCTTAGTAAGACATGCTGAGCAGAGGTAACAATTCCTAAGTCAGCCGGCTAGGCTTACAGTTTTAACACACAAGATCAGATAAAAAAATTACTTCCTTCCATAGGCCTGTCCAAACAGAGTAGACCTTTCCTCCATTTTTGCAGCTGCAGTTCCTGAGCATGTTACACCTTCCAAGAAATTTATTTTCATACCCAGGTGTTATAAATAAGTGGAGATCATCTGCTTGTGAGTGCCTGCTTTTAACATTTGTAAACTCACAATTGTCTTCAAAACCAGTATGACAAAAGAATGTGTGTCACAATAGAGACATTATTTTTCTATTTATCTGTAGGGAAAAATCTCTTCCTATATAGCATTAGCAGCAAATGTGATACTTAAATGACCTTCACAGATTTGTGCCTCAGTTTGACATTCTACACTTAATATTACACTTCAGAGCATATGATTTTGAGTATTAAAATTGAGCCTAAATAATAGATGTGCTAAATAAAAAATTACATTGAAAGAAATCATATAACTCAGGAATCCAAAACAGACATGCAACTTGTCTTTGATCAAACTGAACGATTTTCAATTTTAAGGCAATGGAAACAGCACTTGGTATTCCTACCTACCCTGGATTTAGTCCGTCTTTTCCAACTGTTACCTGTCATGTAAGACGCTATCCTGCATAGAGCTCAGCTTCTAAGCAGGGCACTGAAAAACTTTACTACGGGATCGATAGGTTTTGAGGTTTACTGGCGTCTGAAGGATCACTCTTTGGGGCATAACATATCCTGTTGTTATCAAAGAACCATGGAAATAGAGTCGTCAAAGTTACTGAGATGGCCTTTAGTTACAGGAACCTAAGAAATTGAGATCTGTGGCACTACCTTGCCAGATCACACCATTACCCATCAAGCCCATGCTTACCAGATGTATTTTCAGGTGCCTCAACACTCAAGAAACACTGTAGAGAGCCCTGCTACTACAGGAAATATCATTTTAAGCCTCATTGTCTCTGTGTCTGCTCATTAATTTATTTTATACTTGATGTATAGTTCTATGGTTTTGTTATTGGCACAACCATCTAACTGCTTGGAGAATCTTGCTAAACTCCTGGACTCAGTAGTTATTGTATGGCAGTAAGTTCTACGGGTCGGTAATTCAGTGCTAAATGGAATTTATATTATTGTACCTCTGTATGTTTCAAGTTTTTTGTATTTCAGCTGCATCAAATACCTCCTTAAACACACCACCTGATTGCCTTCCTCTGTTCCATGATTTCACATGTCTTTCATACCCTTCTTTGTCTCCTCTCTGAAACAAAGTGTTCCTGTCTATTCAGTTTATATTCCTACGGAAAACTTTCGTTACTTCTAATCGCTCCTGTAAGAAGTCCATAAACAGGTAAAATGTTATAAAAGACAGTGAAACAGGGGAAAATATTTTGTATATGTATATCAGAAATATGCATGTGCACATGCAGAGTATCTGAAATACTGGCAATTCAGAGGTACAACATAACAACACTGCACAGAAAATCTGAATCATAGGACTATCTTACTAAATATTAGTGCTTCTACAAATTCAGCTTTGTAGATAGGCGAATATTTTATGTCAGTACACATATGTGCACAGATGTACTTACACACTCCTACTCATGCACCCACACATTATGTCTGAAGATACCTTATACATGTGGAATAAAGTAAGTTACATATAAAAAGTATTATTTTTTTTTTATCACTTGTCTTCTCATTTAAACATCCAGCCACACTTTGACCATCGCTGCAGATAAAGAACACTTTGGTGAACATTTTTAGGGTCCTTCCCGTCCCCAAGTGTTTTTTTCATTTTAAAACTAGCAATATTGTCCATGATACCGTTTTGTTGAGATACTCCATCTATCAGCCCACTGCCAGTTTACCTAGCTTTGTTAGGTCCCTTTGTTAGGTGTTTTTCACACTCCGTTACACTTCAGGTGAGCTCTTCTGTCATTTGAAATGTATTTGACAGCAATCATAGTGCAGCTCTGCAGTCATCACTTGGCTGGCCTTTTGCCAGCATGGCACCTGGGTATTTACTTACATTCCTTGCTTTATTATGGCTTACCATTCTATAATCATACTTCTCTCACCTCGTGATTACTTAATTCCTTTAACAGCCCCCACTCCAGGAATTTTGGTAAAATTTGTCTTTAAAAGTCCAAATAAATTATTTCAGATTATTTTACTTTAGACATTACTATGCTACCATGTACAATAAATTGTCAGTAGATTGAAAACACCACTTTCTTTTACAGCATCTATGTTGATTTCTGACTATTGTATCTTCATCTTCCTATTGGTTTCTAACAACTTCCTTTAATTATAGTTTCATCCTGTTACTCAATACTGACACTAGACAAACTCGTTTATAATTTCCATAGTTACCACAGAGCCTTTGTTAGAGACAGGACTGAAATTTGTTACCCTAAGGTCTGCTGCTAAAATAACATTGTGCATTTTGTTAGCAACACAACCGTTTCATTCTTGTGTTTCCACGGAATACTTGGTGGAGCAGCAGCCAAGTTTTCTTTTAAATACCCTACTGCTTAATATAGCAGCTTGTTCTAACATCTCTTCTTCTGACACCTCAGTCTCACAAGGTTTCAGCTTTATTAGCTGGAAAACAGCTATTTCCAATGTGTTCTGTAGTCAAAATGCACACAAGAAAATGATTCCATTTAAAGACTTCATCTACCTCCTTTACATCTTTAAAGGCACATGAATGAGAGAGAGGCAGCATGAGAAAGTATGATCCTAACCAAATACTCAAAGGCATGGCTGGGAGAGAGGGAAGGGAGAAGCCTAGGTTCAAATCCAAGGACCAAATGGTCACGAAGTACACAAATCAAGCAGTGTCTTTGGATTTTGACATCACCACACAATAATATTAACACATGTTCATTATCCTCATTGAAGAACATTGCATGTAGACCAGCCCTTATTAATTTTCTGCATTTCTGTATACTTAAATGCTAATCACCTTCCTTGACAACTAAGAATACCCCCGTCTTAGAGTAACCTTCAGGCTCTCATCAAGATGCTTTCCTGAGAGAGGTCAGCTTGAGGGTCCTCAGACTTAAAAAAGAGGCTCGGGGAGTGGGGCAGATAGAGAGGCAAAAGAGGGACCGAACACGGGTTTTCCTGCTCTGGGTAAGCACTCCTGTTCCTTCAGGCATGTTTTTACATAACCAAATGCATTGGACGAGCACTGAAAAGTGCTTCCGAGTCTGGCAAAAGAATCAGGTGCCCAGGGTATTTCTGTTAAGACTGAAGCAGTCTTAGGCATGTAAATAAGCAAATCTGGAGCAGTCCCTGACCCAATACATAGACGCTGATAAAGTTTTATGTTAACACTATGTAGCAGATAAACCAGAGGTTTTCAAGACTACAGCTGTGAATTTAGGCATCTGAATTTCATCAAAATCCCCACTTCAACTGAAACCTCTCTATCTGCGATTGTCCTGCATCTCACTGGAAGCTGGGGTACCTGAAGAAGCAAACAAAGCCAAGGAAGAATTGGTGCCACCAGTGCTTCTGAGCGACGGATTTCTGTTCTTGGACATGTCCACAAAAGGAGAACACCATCTGCTTGTTCTTTTGAGAAAGAGCTGTCCTGGCTTCTCTGGAAGGTTAGTGACCAGGAGGGGACTCACAGGTGTGAAGGCATCTCTAGTTAGCCCAAAATAACACTGACCAGCGGGAAACAGATCTAAAGCTCTGTATGTCTCTATTGCTAGTTGCTACCTAGACAGCTCTTGTTTTGGCCTTTACTGGTTCTGTTCTTTGGTGTTAATTCTCCTCACACATTATAAGAAGAGCAGACATACCTCCTAAAGAAAATTCCTACTGGGTGGAAGAACACCTTGTGAATCCTCCTTGTGAGTGCAAACTGAACTATTTATTACTATTTAAGCATATAGACTACATCCAGCGATCTATCTTTAGCTTCCTCCCCTTGCTTCTGCAAAGTCCTGGCAAGATCCCACACTAAACCTGACGATGATTTTTCTTAAGACAATAACACCTTTGCTAACTTGGAAGTTGATTTTCTATTTTTTTCTTCCTCTTCCTTCACCTTACAGCATTACCACTGTTGCTAACTTGGAAGAGCGCTTGCCTAATAACGCAATTTTGTAAACTTCCAGCACAGCTGCTAACTAGAGAGCTGCTTCATGTCTGCAGGTGAGTACCCCAGCGAGTGGCTGCAGCTCGTGAAGGATGTAAGCATGAGAAGGAAGAGTCAGCCTAAAGTGCTGAGGAAGATTTCACAGTCTAAGGGGGAGAGGAAGCTGATGCTCTGGATGGAGGAGGACCAGCAGGACCTTCTCTTGAGGCAGCGGAGCAAGGAAGGAAACTCTTTGGCCCAGGACTAGCCTAGAAGTGAGTGAGGGAAAGTTCATTCTGGCTGGACTGCACCACTTGTTAAAAGATTAAAAATAGCTAGGATTCCTTAAACCCTGCAATCTTTCACTTAGTCAGCTCTTCTTCTGTGGTCCTGAGGGAAGCAGGAGTCAGAAAGACTAGCAAATATAAGGCTCAATCCTGCCTTTCTATTGAGCTCTCATCTCCTGTTGACAGCTATTTTGGTCTGTAGGGAATGAGGATTTGGTCAGTTGTTCTTCTGTGCCCTCTTTCTCGGAAACTTTAAACAAAAATGAGCAAAAACTCCTTAAGAAAGTCAATTAATCAAAGCAAGGCAGAGGAAAAGCTCCATCTAATTGTGCTAGACTGAGGACAGGCATGTTTGCATGAATATTCATAGCAAACTCCGCTGCTGCCTCAGCCTGACAACCTCTGTTTATTCAAAAGCAAAGTTACAAGCCACTAGATAAACTAATCAAAGGACTTGCTCTATAGCTTTGTCATATATTGTTCATGAAGTTGGACATTTACTCTGTTCCCTTGAGTCATTTCATACTGAAATGGAGTTCTAGCCTAGCATTTCATTAGATTCATAAGCAATATGGGCTGAAATAAATGAATAAAGGCAGAAAGGTATTGAATTTTTTGCAGGCAACTTTCCTATTGGAATGTTTTTCATTTTTGTTGAGAATTCAAATGTTGCTTGTGTTTTACCAATTCAAAATATGAATCTACACACGTTTTTATCCATTTCATGGAGCAGTGACTCTAAAAAGTTGCCTATATACATAAGATGACATAAGGTAATAAAGTGTCATAGTCACTCTTAATTTCACAGAGCAACTACAGCAGCAGGAAATGCAGTTACCAGCAAATAACACAGTGGCCCGAAGGTGAACATATGGTATTTGTCATACCGCTCAGCTGTGAAACTTGCCAATATGGCCATAAGAGGGAAAAAAACAAAAGAAACTCTTTCATTTCAGTGGAGTGTGTTACTGGTTTGATGTAAGTAAACCCTGTTATCACAGGCTGCAAATTAAATGAAAAGACAAGTGTAGAAAAATCTGAAACATTTAAAACGAAAAAATTATCTCGTGAATTGCAGGAGACCATGTGATCTCTCACTGTAATCAAATGAAATAATTGAAATTCAGAATGTTTAATTATACCCCAGTTCAGCAAATAATAATCTTTATCTCATTGTACGCATATGAAAGATGGTGTGGGCGAGCATATGGATCTTAAAGATGATTAAATTAGTGACTAATTTACTGCAGAAAGAGAAGAAAACAGACATATAAATAAAAGTTGGAAAAGAATAATGTCTTTTCTTTTACAGATAGCATATGACTAAAAATAGAGTATACACAAAATTTAATATTTTAGATAAACATAGTAAGGCTCATATTTAAGATATAATATTCCCTTTACACCTTAGAACAACTGATACCTGATTAGATAAGGATGGTGGATCTTGGCTCTTCTGCTAATGAGGGCTATGGCTAGCAGACTGGTGGCTGTGCTTGGAAGTGACGATTTCCACTTACTGCGAGACTTTCAATGGGCCAGCTGCTCTTTTTGGTCCTGGGGGGGGGACAATACCACAAGTATAATAATGCACCTTTCCTGTAAGGAAGGAATTTGTCTTTTCAGAACACATAGAAGCTGCTGTGGCCAAGACACTGAAGAAGATATGCCAAAAATTAGGGTCCAAAAGCCTTATTTAGGTGGGTAAACAAAAGATCAAGTTTTCCAAAGTGCTCAGCTGGCAATGATTTCCCTTCAAGAGACAGCTGATGAGAGCTCAGCACTTTCAGAAAGAGGTTACTTACTTAAGCATGTGTGTTGGAAAGTTTGCCTCAAGTTCACAGGATTGCAAAGATGAAACCGTCTTGTTTCCTTAAACCAAAGTCAGAGTGAAAATAAAGCTCACTGAAATGATGGTTAGCTGATTAATCTACATAATTTGCTGCCCCAGGACCTTATTGAGGCTAAGGGCCTGTCGTGGTTTAACCCCAGCCAGCAACTCAGCACCACGCAGCCGCTCACTCGCTTCCCCCCCACCCAGTGGGATGGG
>JAVKLA010000057.1:17450153-17474095 GCA_034782735.1 Sagittarius serpentarius | reverse complement strand
CTGAACTGAAAACACAGCACTGTACCAGCTACTAGGAAGACAATTAACTCTATCCCAGCCGAAACCAGGACAGGGCCGAGTACAAAGCGCTGTATGTGCAAAGTTGCCTTGGTTTAAAAACACTTAGAGATTATAGTAGGTTGATGGGATAATTGAGGCGGGGGGCGGATCTCGGGAGGCTCCAGTCCACCTCCCGGCCCAAAACAGGGCCAGATCTGGGGTCAGACCAGGCTACTCAGGGCTTGGACCAGTTGGGGCTTGACACCCTCCAAGGATGGAGATGGCACAGCCTCTCAGCCTGAAACTCTCTCATTTCAACTTGTGCCCGTTGCCCCTTGCCCTCCCGCCCTGCAATGCTGTGAGGAGCCTGACTCCGTCTCCTCCGCGGCCTCCTTGTAGGTACTGGGAGGTGCCTGTCAGGTGCCCCCAAAGCCATCCTCAGTTCTCAAAGTGGGTCCCGCAGTCGTAAAAGCCAAATCCGTCACTGGTACCAGCCATGCAGCCAGCTAAAGCCCCTTCCCCTCAGTGGCAGGATCAGGAGAAAAGCACCAGGACCTCCCCTGGCCGTGGCAGAGGTGCCTCTGTGGGGCAACGGTCCACGGGCCTGCCCAAGCCCCCGGCAGCGGGCCAGGCTGGGAGACAGCAGCCTGCGTCCTTGAAGGGAGAGGGGTCTGCCTCCGCCACCCCCAGCCGCTTCCTCCTGGTGCTGCCGTGGGTCTGGGATGCCTCCCCGGGCACAGCTTTCTGCCCCCCCCACCGCAGGGCACCCACCCTCCCTGCAGGCCTGTGGGTGGTGGGAGAGCCCCCTGCCATTGCCAGGAGTCAGAAGCCTCCAGCCATGCCTGCCACGGGAGCCCCGGCGTGCCCCACAGCCTCTGCCTGGGCCCTCCTCTCTGCCGGGGCTTCGGGGGGGAGGCCCCTCAACCTCTCCTTCACCTCCCCCTGGGACCTGACGGCCTGTTCTTCTCCTCCTCCTGTGGCCCCACGCCATCTCTGCCCCTGGGGACCTGTCGGAGGCAACGGGCAGCGGGGCAGAGGCGGCCGGGCCACGGCCAGAGCTGTCCCCTCACCCCCCGGCATGGCTCTCCTCCCCGGCAGCCCGGCAGTGCCACTCGCTCAGCCGGCGCCACCCTCGCAGCGACGTTTTAAACTGGTTCGGCTAAAGGCCGCTAATTTTAGGTATGAACTCTAGTAAACTGGTTTAAATTCAGCTTGTGGTGACTCAGCTGGCGTTCATAAACACTAGCGTAACAAAAAACTAATTTTAAATCTGTCATCTTGTGTACAGTTGCAGAGTTTAACCGGAGCGGCTCGCAGGCAGATTTAAACTAAGCTGGCGCTGCCTGGTTGCAGAAGAGCCTGGGTCTGGAAAAGCTGACGTGCTGATACGAGTAAGACTGTCAGTTGTAATTATAAAATACTACAGCTTGGGTATCTCCTGCTGCAGGGTATAAACTAGTCACCCACTGCCGTACTGAAGAAGCTTTTCTTCCTTCAGGTGCTCTTGGTGGAGCAAACAAATGCCTTCCTCCAAAACGCCTGCTGTCATCCCGGGCGTCGGAAAGGCTCGTGAGCTGGACAGACTGCTACCCACTTCCATAAAATAATTAAAATTCACAAGTAAAACATGGTGATGTTATCATTAAATTGGGACTGAATCCAAGGTAATAGAGAGCACGGAACAAGCAGTCCCCTTCCGCCGGATCAGATGCCTTTCTTGGCGTTAATTGGGAGTGCGTCAGCAGGGGAGGTAACTTCGTTAGCTACACGAATAACGTTACTGAAGTTTCTCAGGTTGTGGGTGCCAAATCTGTGTTTAAGCGGCCGGACTTGGAAGGGCTGTAAAGGACCATTTTATTAATCTGTGAGGTCAGGATTTTAGCAAAGATTTTGAATTATTAAAGAAATGGGCTGATAATTGAGGCAGGAGGTAGAGTCACGTTCAGCTTTGAAATCACAGCATCAGCGAAACTTTCTTGAGACCTATTACTGGATTCAAAGGGGCTGAGACATGCATTTTCTGTTGAATGATCTAAAATAGAGCAGTAAAATTCATCTGGATCCAGCATGTTTTAGGGTTTGCTGAACTAAATTGGCCATGCTACTTTCTTTGCTTAAGAAATCTGTAACCAGAGATTTAATGTTTCCTGACTTCCATTAAATGAAACTCATCAAACATGAAGCCATACCAACTTGAACAGTTGTGCTGAGCTATAAACCATGACTTTGAGAGTTTGGCCTGAGAACACTTGGGGGTGCAGGCAGAGAAGCGAGGGCGGATGAGGTCTCCTGTTGAGACTACCTCCCAGCAGCATGAGCGACCTCCATTCTGCGTTGCCACGAGCTTCCTCCTCCCCATGAGGACCAGCCATCTATCCTGTACCTGGTTCTTCTGGGCAGACGGCAAGTCGCAAGACTCCTTGACCTTTTTTCACTATCTGCTAACCTCGTCTCTTAGTGTCCCTTTTGTAGGCTGCATGATTAACAAGGAACTTACACCAGGCAATCTCCATCCTGAACAACGTAAGCACTATGCGTTTTCCTTCCCTTTCCACTTCTGTAAGGAGCAGAAGCTGACTCCTCCATCCAACTCTGAACAGATGGGACGATGTGGGTCACACACCACAGATGCAACAGAGCAATGAAAGGAAGCAACATCCCCTAAAGATCTGATCTAGCACTCAGACTGGTCGGGGTAAAATTTCTATGGTTTAAAGCAGATTTTAGTGCCACCTTATTGTTGTGAACTCACTTCTTCTGCATGGAGACATAGGTTGGTCTAGCCCAGCTTGTTAGTGGCAAACGAGATTCACTGAAGCTCTGCTCACCACAGCAATACAGCTATGGCTGACTGGACTTCTCTCAGCATAATAACCCAGGCATTTAACTAAAACATTGTAACATCAATCACCTGTTGTCACTAAAATCCAGGATCAGTTGAGGAGATGAAAGTGATAATGTCTGAAGTGCTGCAAGATTTCTTTCCTTCCCCCATCTCTGCATCCCCCCCCCCCCCGTAGCTGAAATTGCATCCAGTTGTATGGAAGGGAAAAAAATTATATTCCTGTAGTGCGTGCTGACCTAAGGTCAGTGTTAACTTATTGGAAGTGAAAGCATGCATCCAGACTTCGTTTTCTTTTAATAAGAGTGAAACACTTGCTATGTGCTTTCTTCTACTCAAGAATTATATTGCACAGAAGGGATATATATCCCCTAATAAACTCTTTTTCCATTTTTCCATTGCTTTTACTTTCTCAGTATCAGCCTTTGAAAACTGCTTTAATAGTTCTCTGAATGAGACTGGTCTTTTTTTTCCATCACTTTGAGCTCTTTCCTGGGTATATACTGAGATATTTGGAAAGGCAATACGCTTTCAAATTATTAGAAAATAGTTGTGTTATTGTTTTTGCAAAGACCAGCAGCTACAAGATGTTATTAAATGTATTTCTGAATATATTTAAGATTCAATTACAAGGCAGAAGAGATGGCTCAAAACAAATCTCAGGATGGGCAGACTCCTCTGGGAAATGCCGTCTCCAAACTGAAGACTTTTAGCCATGAGGGCAATAAGCCATTGGAATATGATCCCAAAGGACATGAGCAGTGTTCTATTGTCCGGAGACTCTAAATCTAAATTGGAAACAAAACCCTAGCCACTCGCTTCAGCAAGGATAGGATTTCACTCTGAATATTTTCTGAACGCAATAACTAAGCTGCTTGAACTCATTGTGGTTTTCATGAAAAGACTGAGTGATGTTTTAGGGACTGTTTTGTGCATGTTGGAGTAGATGTTCCTAATGGATGGAGTAGAGGATTTAAAACCTCCAAAGGATTCTATAAGTACTTCAATTTAATCTTCTAAAATATCTGTGTTTTCTATCTGGGGAGCACAGTGTGCTTTACAGCTATTGACGGCCTAAGTTTTAGCAGTCCTGGGAGATCAGTAACCATGTGCTTTCTTCAGATGCAGAAACTGAGGCACTCAACGTTGAGGTAACTTTCCAAGAGCCACGGAAATATCATCGTCCTGTGATCCCTCTGCATCACTTCCAGCCTGACCTGACACCTGACTCTCAGAAGTGATACCTACCTTCCAGGCCACTGGTGAGATACACCCCTGTGCGCTACACACAGGGAAGATTAAGCTATGGCAGGATGCAGGGAAGGGGATACCGTGCCTTGGCTGGCATGCAGTCTTCTGCCCACTGTTCTCCAGGTTTCCAAGCCATTATTAGGCCGGATGGTGGAAAAAAAGGATAAAATCACATTAGAAGAAATAGTTACTTTGAAAAGTACAGGCTAAATGAGAACAGGCTGGAAAGGACAATATCTGACAATAGTCTTTGAACAAGATTTCCCACTTCTAGCAAGGCAATAATACAGTGAAGTAATTAAGTGAGAAGGACTGACATGGTGTCATTTTCCATCCCACGGAGTTGAGAGAAAAAGAAAGATAGCAGGCTCTTTGACAAGAAACCTGTGGAAATTATTTTGTTGATTTATCTCTGATGATTTCTGGTCATTAATATTTTAAAACAGCGGCAACAACAACAAGAAGACATGTTTAGATTGTACAGGTATAATTGGTCATAATTGCTTTTGATTTTTGTTCATCAGCACTTAAATCTCCAGTGAAAACTAATTTCCTAGCACTACACTTGACCTGAAGTTCAGTGATCATAAACAGGGTTTATTCAGCAGCTGACCTGTATGATCTCCTTGCTAAGGAATTGCAGGTCGAAATGATATCCTGAGCTACTGGTTTTTATGATGTCCCTGACCATGGCTCTGGAAGGTTTTAAAAATTCATTTACAATTCAGGAATGAGTCACAGTAGTCCTTCATTATATATGGAGAAAAAAAGTGTAATGACTTCCACTGGGATGACACTGCGTTCCAGTAGAAGGACTGTAAAATCTATTTCTGCTTATGGCACTTCTGTGTTTTAACTCCTTCCGCTGACTTTCTTACCTTGAAGAACACAAAAAATTCTTGACAGGCGCTTAAGCATTTTTGGTATCCATAGCAGCCAAAGGAAACCCATTTTTCCAAAATGCTTTCTGGTGAAAGACATTTTCAAGCTGTAGGGGGGAAAACCCACTTCAAATACCCTAAAAAACAGCTGGTTTATCTATGAAAATAAATATTTCTGCTGAATTCATGTAATAAACACCCATAGATCTTAAGCCAGTTGTTTGCAGGTGTATGTGGGTATGATAATATTAAACTGATCACATATGTTTACACAGTCAGCATTACTGTAGAAGACTCACTGATGTTACCTACTACTTATATAGCAATAGTTACTTTAACCTGTTATTTTATAAGTGATGTTACTTATTGCTAGATATATACTAGTTAAATAAAAATATATCAAAAGCTACCCATGGTAACTGTTGGTAACTATTAACTCTGTTATCTATATTTGATTCAGCATCCTGGTACTTTTACTTAGATGGTTTCATAAATGCTAACATGTATTTTCAAAGGTTCCATCATTTTCTTGGTTACTTTACCTACATATTTCTAACACAAATAAATAATGTCTGCTTTGAAAAAAGGAGGCAAAAAAGGAAGAAAAAGAATAAGGTAAATATTTCTTGTTCAGGTTAACTGTTTTCATGTCTGCATGTATTCACTTACTATTTAGTGTGTATTTAGTCGTGCAACAAATCTGGCTTCACCTCTCAGACTTCCTCCATTACTGTTTCTGTGCCACGGGTCTCTGCCCTGGTCTCGGGTATGCAGCAGGTAAGCCCTTCGGGGGGGGGCAGGTTTTTATGACTAACAAAGCGATTGCTGCTGTTTTGATGACCTGTAAGGTATAAGGGCTCCTATGGTAAACAAACTGAAAATCTGGCATAATGCTCTCGTAAGTTTGCCAATCCCTGCAGTAAAGGAGGTTGGTCACTCACAACAACTTTGACATGAAAAGGACTATTTAAACTTGCGCAGGTACATGTTTCAGTGCTAAAACTTATGCATCTATTTCCAGTTATTCTCCATGTGACAGGAATAAAGGAAATTCCAATTAATTTTTGGGTGAGGAGGAACAATGCATTATCTGGAAAGAGGGTTTTCTTGATGAAATAATTGCACAGGTGGCTACATGCACAAAAGACTAGGAAAAGAGGCAGAGGAGACAATTCCATTATTTCAAATTTTGGCATTGGAGGAAAAGTACAGAATGGATGAACAGATTGCTCACAAACTGGGAGTGTGCTTCCAGGGACTGGATTCCCGCATGTGCTTAAAACAACAGGGAATAAGACCATTATCTCTACATGTAGCCATTTGTCCTGTGTGTAGGGCAGAGCAATGAAGACTCAGGCCAAGTGCATGTAACCTACTACTAATTCCCAAGGAAAAAAGTCTGATATTCAAGCAATCACAAACAGAGGGAATAGCTTCAGCTACTTAATAATAGTGGTTGTAGAATACATGTATTTTTTCTACATTTAGCAAGGGGAGGAATAAATTAAATCAATTCAAGAAGGAATTAGACAGTATTTTGTATGAATAATTCAAGCAAACTCTGCTTAAGCCTTGTTAGGTGTTAATGTAGCTTTAAGTTTCTGGACATCTAAAACTAGGCAGGCAACGGAGAAAAGCTAGCCAGAGAGATGAAACCTTGTTTGAGCTATATACTTGTATAGGTGACACATAACGCTTCTAGAAACAAGGGAGGAGGATGAAGTATGAGGCTGCTGGCGCAGGTTGAAATGGAATAATAAATGTGCCTGTTCCCTCGAGAGCAGTGATGGGAGGATGGGACTATTGTTACCGACTGTGAGTCCTCGATGCTGCTGTTGTACCTTCTAAAGCGAGGGGAAATCTATGAAACGATCTATGTTCATTTCACGGACAGGAGATGTCTAATTCTGAACCTCTGACAGGTGTCTCAGAAGGCCCTTTGATTTATTCTGGGACAAACTAAGGAACTTCACTTGGCAAATACTTCTGGTTGCTATCCAACTTAGCTTCTGCTTATCCTTCAGTATTTATTACTAGTAAGTGGATCAAGCTCCAGCTGTGTCAAATATGAAACTTCACCTACCCTCTACCACAACAGCTACATTTACCTTGTACAGTGGTACATACAGACAAGAGTGGGGACAGAGCAATTTTAGGTGAAGGACTGGGTTATTTAACAGCCTCACGGAACAGGCAAATTACTGAAATGCTGTTACACCGTGCCCTTTCAGGAAGCCTTTCTGTCACAGGCAACCCTCACAACTGCACACTTCTTTCACTTCCAAATGTTCTTACTAACATTTGGTTCCTTTCCTTCTCTGCCCTCTCTCCAAAATGAAAGCAAAACAAACAAACTGGGGAAAAACCTTTAAGCCTTGAAAAGGATGCAAAACTAAGGTTGCTTGAAGGTTGCTGTGTATATTGCTACTGATGGCATATGGAAGGTTCAAAGATACTGCGGAGAGAACTGCTGGCCCTAAAATAGACTACTTTAAAATATATCCTACTTTGATTGTTACCTGTGGTGCAGCAAAAAGCTGCAATCTGTCTAATTTAGGTAGGTCTCTTCATTTTCCTAGGTATCCGTCCGGCAAATTAAGCATCTACTCTCTCACTTCCTAGTCCAGCAGTCTAACCTCAGTACTCTGAGCTGGCAGTCTGGTGGTAACCAAAGTCACTCGTTGCTTCAACATGTAGTGAGGTGTTTATGTTGAATAATATGGACTGATCCAGTAGGGCTTCAAATGCTCCCTCTAGGGCTCCTCTCCTACCACGGCCGTCTTTACGCTCTCACCATAGCTAGCTAATACTTATTTTTTCTTTAAAAAAAAAATAATCAAAGTCCAGCTGGCCACGGTTTCCTTGCCAGCCCCTCTCATTCCATCCCAGATGTCCCCCATGCGGCAAAATTGGGAAGGTAAAGGACTGAGCAGTGCTCGTTGTACGGAGAGGGACTTCTTGTGAAGATGGGCAGTTTGCCACTAGTGAGAGACAACTGAATAAGCTAAGGCCGGGAAGGGGAAGGCTGTGCTAGGGCGATTCAGTGGGTAAAAAAAAAAATAATTGGCCTATGCATCCCCCTGCAACCTCCCAGCTGCCCTCCTCCAGCTCTGGCCAGTGATCCCTCCTGCAGAGCAAAGCACAGTCCCCTCCTCATGTTACTCCTCTCTGCCTTTCCTCTCCCCAGACGAATGGCGTTGCCACTGTGCAAAACTGCCTCCCCATGCCATGGGCAAAAGGACAGGGAAGGGATTTTGCTTCTCTTCTTCAGGCATCGAAATTCATTTTGGCTGTGCTGTGGCTGCGCTTTGAGCTGGCTCAGAGTTAAGTCATGGCTTGATAGCACGCATTGCATTAATGTCGGGGGTGGAGGAGCAATCAGCAAAGGAAGAAAAGGCTCACCACTCATTCTTAATGACATTTTACACAATCAACCAAGATTATGTCAGCCTAGTGATCAGAGCAAGGAAACTTAGAGCTGGGGCTCTTTAGATCTGCACCTTGCTTTTTCGCTAGTTTGTTGCTTGGGCTTCCTTGTTACAGGCAGGTCTGATAATGATCCTCCAAATAAGCAGCCTTACACCAGCCTTTACAAGGATGTGCTTTCTCTTGTTAGAGCCTGGTTTCCATTTGCACTGGCTCACTGCTGTCTTTCTAGGCAGCTAAATCCCAGCATATGTGTGAAGGGCACCGTCAAGGGGCTCTGTGGCACAGAGTTGCCCTGTGTCATGGATACAGGCACTGCGATGGGAAGCAGGGAGCTTTGCCTATATTTGCCATATTTTGGCAACTACCAGCTTGTCTCAGGGCACTATGTGCAAAGGAAGCAAGAGCCTGGAGGCCAGGGACGGTTGCAAATAGTGAAGAGGGTGAGGAGCCTGGGAGAAAGAGGGGTAGAGGTACCAAGATGAGAGGAGGAGAGGTTGGTACTAGGTCAGGAGCTGGGACAGCAGAATGGGAGAAGGCAAGGGACAATGATGGCACCAGAGCGGTGAGGGGGACACCAGTGTGACAGCCAACTGGGAGCAAAGGTGTGAGTGCACTGGGACCGGGGCGCTGGGGATGGGGCGGGATGCATCCTAGCCAGGCAAGGAGACTGGGACCAGACCAAAGAGCCAGGAGCTAGTAGTGATGGTTAGGGAAGAGGAAAAAGAAACAGGAGTGATACAAACGCAGGAGGGGGATTTTCCTCCACACTGAAAACATTTCCAAGCTATATAGTTTCTCACAAAACAATTCAGTGCCCCATGAAGTTTTCTATGTTTTGACCAGATTCCCAGACCCTACTCAGCTGGAGTCCAAGGCCTGAGCATACAATTTCAATTGCCTGTTGCTGTTTTCCGTCGCCTAGACCTAGCAAGGAGGCAGGGTAGGGCAAGGACTCAAAAAATCCCACCTCCCACTGCCTGCCTGCCAGACCTCTGAGCTGGAAGAAGCAGGTATCTCATCTCCTCTGCTTCATCCTCCGGCTGCCCGTGTGCTTATCCTGGGCTGTATGAAGGAGATGCCATGACAGTTAACAGACACAGATCTTTGGGACTCATGGGTAGGCAGTACAAGGTACAGTTTTCTTCAGGGAAAGAGTGCCTTCTGAACATAGGGTAAATACCGGGGTGGGAAAAAGAAATATCAAATAAAACAGAGGATGTTTAAAAGACTGTGATAGGCAGGAGATGGAACAGTAGAAGAACATGTGGGGGTTTTTGACCAGTGCTCTTTTTAGTGACAGGGATCCAAGCCAGATTCCCTTTCAATGCCAAATACATCTATTGAAGTCCGAGCAACAGACTTAATTGCAGCAGGAAATTGCTGTTTCAAAAAGCGTATCTGTAAAGAATGGGAGAATGCATATGGCACATATGTGCCTCGACAGTTTTGCTAAATAAACCATGAATTTTGACAAGTGTGTATCTGTAAGTTTGCCATGGAAATAGGATTGTATAACATCACAGCTGAAACAAAAGTTCAGCCTCTGAAAACTGTGGGGGCGTGCTGCTAAAATGTTTGCTTCGAATGTTAGCTGACTGGTTTCATAACTCCCATGCATCTAGTTAATGCTCTTTTAGACAATACATGGAAAGGGTGGATGCCAGGACTGTACAATAAAAGCAATAAAATTGTTACATCTAATGGTCAGAGCCCAATTTCAGTGTTTCAGAAAGTGACACAAGTTTCTTGCATTAGAAAATGTAAGAGATGAGACTTCCCAGCTTGTTTATACAGGATTCTATCAAGCAGAGGTGTGGAAAAATATTTGGTTCTCTGTTTAACGAGGAAATTATGCTGTAGAGGTATTAATATCATTTGGGGGAACCGGTTAGTTCAGCAAACCAATAAGGAATGGGCTGAAAAAGCTTTCTCTTTCCGGTTGTTAATACAGAGCCGTTCCCCTGATGCCGAGAGCAGGAATTACAGTAAAGAGTAGCTGTTACTATTAGCGACCCCATGACTCAGCTCAGGAGTCTCATCCAGAACCCAGCGAACACGTTCTCATTCCATAAACCACGGGCGTGTTTGGCAAAGTGTCAGCTGTCCCATCAACCAAGACCAAGAACTGAGCAGGTGAAAAAGCACTTCCCCACAAGACGCCTAGAAGTGGTAATTCTGGCACAGGTTTGGTATGCTAATTGCTTCGTGGGGGAAACAAAATGCCGTCAACCATAAGCTAAGCATAGATATCTTTATCCAAAAGATAAACAGCAGGACGGGGGTTGAGAACAGCTTTTGTTGCACTGAGCACTCGAAGTCACCCTGCACTGGCTTTGCAGATCAGTCATTCCCAGTCAGCCCATCCTGGCCTGAGTCCAGGGAACACAAAACCTAAAGTAACAAAACCAAGTTTTCCAAATTTGACCTGAATTTCAAAATCATTGGGATCATTCTTAGTCATCCCTGAAAGTCTGCTTTGTAATTCACACAAACTGCCTCATCCTGGTTCCTCAAGGTATTAGCGTGACTGCAGCGTCTTTTCCCGCTGGCTTTGCCTGTCCCTTGTTGTAGAGGGCTTTCTTACCCTGTTCTGGGTCAGCACATGGCACAAGCAAAGGCATCCTGCCCCTGGCACGTGCACCAGGAATGACCACTCCACCATACCCCAGTTGTGCTCTGTCCCAAAAGCCGAGCTGACTGGGGCAGGGGGAAGGGTGGTGGGGTACATGTGCACACCTGTGCGTGCAGGTGTGTGCATGCACACGTCTGTATGTGCAGACATGTTGGGAGGCAGGTTCTTTAAGCTGCAGCCCTGGAGGAAATACATGGCTGAAGGAGCCAAAGTGTCCATTTCTCCTGTTGAGTAGCCACAAAACATCTCAGGCACAAGACCTGCCTTACCAAGCGTTTCTCAGGTTGGCAGGACTTCCCCAGAGAAAACGGTCCAGCTATTGCTGTGGCATCTTTCACTGTTTATAAGCAAATTGCTTACTAGGACTGTATTAATGCTAGTGTCCCCTACAATAAAAAGCAGGAAACATATAAGACACAGGTCTACGTCTCAATTCAGTCTGTCTCGACAGTGCTCCTTCCAAAATGGTGTGCTGGAATCGCTTGGTTTATACAGAGCTGATGACCTGGATCTGCTTTTATTTTGTGCCTAACAGATTTTATCTGGCATACGGATGTGTCACAAGTCCAAACTAACACACTACGCGCGACTGAAGTCAGGCACATGAATGGTCACGGTATGCACAAAACCATTTCTGCACAGGGATACAGATCACTGTGTCGTGGCTTTTACAGGCGTCCTGTCCCTCCATCACATGAAACGTCTGTAGGGCCACGTACAGTACACAGCTGCCAGGGAAGGGCATGCCACGGAGGGCTGAAACATGGGATTAACGTACCTCCTTTTGCTCGCTGCTCCCATGGATTGGTTGGAGATACAACTAAGTCGGAGTCTCATTTGCACAAAGCTTTGAAAAACCCTTGAAGTTTGGCTCTGACTACGCCCCTTACACGGCTACGCTCTGCAGCAGGGCACCGTCATTTGCACGGGTGGGCAGCAGAGGCACACAGCAAATACGGAGCATCTCGGTAGGAAATGTGAAATTCACCCAATGGCAAAGATCCTGTTACAATAGTTTGTCTCCCCCGTGGCCAAGACACTTGATCTATTAAATCATGGAAATCACAAACCCTGCAGTTCCAGCGCGCTGGGAGTATTGTATTAAACTCAGTCAGCAATTACCGGTAATATGGGATAAAAATCTTTACTCTGAAAGTAAGCTTTAAAAGGTCATAATGTAATCGCTGTCACTGATGATCTCTGCAGTGGCTGTTAGTCTGATTGCAAAGCAACAGAGAATAAATGCAGATGCATAAGTTGAATGCAAACCCTAAACTGCTATTTCTGTCGCAGTGTTACTGGCAAAATTATAGACACAGCACACATCGGCTTTCTCCACGCCTGCTAGCCTTAATAAATTTACCTTTATTCTTCACCAAATTTCCTCTTTATTGTTGTTCTGTGAATGCTCATTATGAGCAAGCACAGAAATGCCAAATGAGACAGGGAAGGTGGGAAGCGTGCCAAGGAGTCAGTGAGAGATTCAGACAAGTTTTCCAGGCCCTTTGCATTACTCACAGAAAATGTAATACACGAGTCAAAGCCGCACTGCCAGATTAGATCAGGAGCTGGACACGGGGGCACCTTCCACTGCAATGAGATGTGGAGCAGAGACATTCGGAGCCTGATTTGGGTGCTGGGGATTTGCACCCTGGCAGGTGTTAGGAGCTGCCAGCTTGCACCAGTGCTGGCAGTCCCCAGCTCCCGCACATTCACAAGCTCAACAGTGGAGGCATTTCTTGGTGCCATTTCTTCATCGGGAGGGCACTCCCTGCTCGGTCACATCTGCAATTCCCTCCCTGAGGGGCCCCGAATCCCCTGCGCCCCAGCACGTCCCTAAGGCAACTGGCCCAACAGGTTTTAGTTGTCCCTTGGCTGCTTCCAGAATCCCACAGCCTGGTTATGCGCAGCAGTCAGCAGAGTTAATCCCAATCAATTTTTAAGGTAGTGCAGGTAAACTTCATTAAATTATCTTGCAGATGTTCTCATATAGAGTTAAAAAGGTCTTAGAGTGATTTAGTGCTTGGTCTACAAGTTTTGAGGTAGCGTGTTATTGCACGCCAGCTCCGACATAAGCATCGGGGTGTGCTCTCTGCCCTAGCACCACTCTAGCTTGAATGACTTCACATTTGCTATATATTAAGAATCACTGACAATTACTGCAGATCCCTCATACATAATAATTTGCAATCTAATAGCTTACTGCCTCTACTACACCACTTAGTTTATATCACTTTGAAAATAATTTCTGCTTAATTGAGTTAAGGTCAACTCTTATTGAGAGTGCTGGCACAGTGACTAAATGCAGTTCAGCTTATTTACTCTTAACTCATATTTTAACATTCCTGAGTGTTAATATACAAGAAGCAGATTTTTCATACAGGAAACAAATAATTAGGAACATCCTGAGCAGTACAGCTGTTTAGCTTCACCATACATTGTGATGCTACACCTCTGACTGTGCCCAGTCCTACTGAAACTAAAATGGTCTCCTCTTCCTGGCAAATCATCTTCTTATTGTAAAATCATTCAGTAAGTTACTTCTAATAGTGGCTTTACAAATGTCTCATGTGCTGCCTGAATGGCTCTAATTTGCTTAATAAAAGGACAATTTTTAGTTAATCAGAAGCTTCTCAGTGGATTCTGGATTAACAATTGGCTTGCTGACAGGTAAAATTAATTAGAATTTTTTTTTCTCCTGCTAAAAGAGTAAAATAATATCTTGCTCAAACACATTTGTGATAGAAGCTACTGGGAGGCATCTCAGGCACTTATTTTCTGAAAAGCTAATAATATCAAACTTAGTAAAAAATAATAAGTCATGAATACTGGGGCTTGTGTACAGCTATCTTTGCTATTAAACTGATTTTGAACAATAAAAGTTTGCAGCCTTAAAGCTGCTCCTCCTTCTCTGTTCCGTCTTAGTCCTAAACACCACAGCAACCTACCTGGCCATAGGAAAGGCTGGCAGGTCCTGCTTCTGCCATCGTCCTCTGGCACCCCGCCTGCCTCGCGCAAACTCACAAGCACTCTCTTCTTCGTTAAAAAAGAAGATCTTACCGCGTGGGCCTGAAGAGGCCATCAGCACACTAACTGTGGTACCAGAACCAACGGCCACAAGTTTCTGAGTAACTGTCATTCCTGCAGCTTCCAAACCGGGCTCAATATCTCTGCGGCACAAGCCGGGGCTTGGAGCAAAATGCAGCCTCTCAGACAAAACCCCAGCTGGTTAATGTAACCACCAATGCTCTAAGGAAAGATGAGACAATTCCTGTATTGACCCAAATCTAAAGCAAGGCAGAATCTAAGGTGACCTCCAGCTTTAGAAGAGCAGAAGTTGCAGAGCGACATACTGCGCATCACGACATCAAGCACTCCGTGCTGCCTCTCAGCCTTCTTCCCTCCGGTCCCAGGCACGGCTGAGGCAAAATTTCCCTCTTTCCTCCGTGAGCCCTTGCCTGAGCCCCAGACACCCTTCCTGCCACCGCAGAAACAGCCCCACAGGCCCTGGGGGGGGGGCACAAGCCACCTCGCCACAACCCCCCCTCTCTCCCACCCTGCTTTCCCGACCTTCTGTTGCCCACCAGCCCTGGGCACCCGCCCCCTTACTCAAGGGCCTTGCGCAATTACACAAGTAAGACTGCTTCAAGCCAGCTGTGGAGTAGCTAATTACTGCTGATCGGCGAGGGACCATTACTGGAGGGGTTCAGGAATGCACATTTTACCTCCCCAAATAAAATGGTGCTCGTCCTGCAGCCGCGATCACAAGTCCCGTCATATTACGACAGAACGTCCCAAGGTGAAGCCCTTTTTGCTTTAGGCATTTATCTGCCCAAAGTGAGATAGGAAACGGTCAGATGAACTCTAGAAGATTCTTCTTGCGAAGTGCAAGTGCAAGGCTGAGTATCTTCCAAAATACAGCCGGGGTCACTACAGTTCTGAGGTGTTTCATCAGGGAAGGTTTTATTGTTGTTTCCCCCCACCCCCCGAAATTAACTTACAATAGCTATTACAGCACCTGCCTCAATTCTGGAGAAAGTCGTAGCTGGATCCAAATCCCTGGCCAGAGCCTGAAAGGTGCAGAGTAACACAAAGTTTATGTGGAATTCAATAGGAATCGAAGGTACGCAGCACTTCTTAGGGCTTGGCCTGGACACATCGTACTCCTCCCCTCCAAAGAGCAAGTACCAACGTAAAATGCTGAAACCAAAAGTAATCTGCTTTAGAGATATCTGTACGTATCTACTATGGTTTCCTAACCAGGCTTATCTAGATTGCTATCTACATGCCTGCCTGTCATTCCTAATAGCTTGTGAAACTGCTGGCCAATTTTGAGGAGGTTTGACAGAGCAGCAGGAGAATCAAGGGTGTTTGGTTTGAATATGAATGATTCGTGGAAAGAGGAAGTGAGGTGGAGAAATGACAGCCACCCCAGCTGAACCAGTGCCTGCGTGGTGGCTCCACTTCAAGGCACAAATCTTCAGGGAATCAGAGCATACGACTGGCTCCGCTGCTCACTGAACCGCTTCTCCACCACCCTGAAATCCATCAAAAACATCTGCTGGAAGCTTCACTGCAAGGGGAGCAGGAGTCTCAGCGAGCCAAAGGTTTCACAGGCAGCTAACAAATCACGTGTACCTCCTAATGTGAAGGTCAATCAGCTCCTGCGTTTCTATTCACACATGAAATGAATGATACTTACCCTGGAACTGAAAGAAAAAGAACAAGCCATGTCACTGCCAGATTTCTTCCTACCAGCAGTAACCTCCATGACTGTTAGACCGATTCATTTAAAAATAGTAATTTTCAGCTTAAAAGCAAGCAAAAAACCAAACTGAATGAAGTGGAACATTAAAGTCACTTCAGCATCTTAAGATGCTTTATCCTGAAAGGTGTAGGCACTGCAGAACGGGAGTCAAAAGCAACTCTATTTGGTGGCATTTCAGTGTGTGATATAAATGTTCACGAAAAAGAGTTGGTAAAGCCTATTGAATCCTCTATACCTTCACACCCCCCCCGCCTGTTCTAAACAAGGTGGAGTTGACGTCCTCGGGTAGGATATCCGCGTGATTGCAAAAGAAAACTGCACTTGTACCAATAGCTTATTACATATCTCACTAGGGCTTACTGTTTTCAGCCATTAGTAGCCATTTGAATGGACCTTGGACGTTGTGTTATGGAGGGAGGGTGGAAGTGTGCCGTATGTGCAAGTATGAATGCATACTTCAGGATTTAGTTTAGCTGAGACTAAACTGATAACAGTAATAAAGACAGGTTATTACAATAAGAAATGGACACTGTTCACTGTTACAAAGATCTGTATCCACACTTCCCTTATTTGTTGTCTTTATATGATGCCCTTTACAGGTTGTTATTTTGCTCTTTGGAATCATAGAATGGTTTGGGCTGGAAGAGACCTTAAAGATCATCTAGTTCCAACCCCCCTGCCACGGGCGGGGACACGTAATGGCGGGGGAAGTGTGTTCTTGGGAGAAGCTGATGCTGTTTGTGCTGTCTCGTTCCTTTTCCCCTTGCTTCCTAAGGCAAATGAAAGAACAGTCTGTATGGCAGCAAAATCAATTTCTTTTTTCTCGCATACAGCTGCTTTTTCTTTGTGTGAAACGGCCACCAGCAAAGGGTTACCCTCGGTCTAGGGGATCGGCGGCTCCCGCTGCAGCTCTCCCATGTGCCCACGGGGAAGCCCGGGCCCTGGCACTACTGGGGGCTGTGGGGCAGCTCTCAAGCCTCCTGTTGCCACGAGCCTCACCAGAGGGGCAGATTAACGGGGTAATTTATCCCAGATCTGAGTTGGGATATATCCTGATACATCTCTCTGCTCTTGCAGGGCTGCGTGACAGGAAAGGAGGTTGTGACCAGTGCCCTTGCAACATCTGGCGTATCTGCTTATAGTAAAGCCCCTGACAAACTGCTGGTGTAGTTTATAACTCTTGGGCTGGTCTCTGTTACTCCTGGGGGACAAAGACACACTCCAAGTCCCCCAAGCCAGGAAAGCATAGGATGCCTTACAAACAGCCAGGGGCACATGGCCAAGTGCACCTGCCAAGCCTGAGTACGTGATCCTGCCTCAGAGGAATACCTTGGATGAGAGAAAAGGATTCAATTCTCCCCATTCCCTTGCTTCCCAGTGAAAAAAAGAAACGGCGACGCTGTGCAGTTAATACAGTCACAGCTGAGAGACCAAGACTATGGCTGACTGTACAGCCGCACGTCAGCCAACGCACAGCCCTCCAAAACCATGCAGAGATGTCCTCCCCCTCCTTCTTCCCTCCCTAGACCCAGAACTGCCTCCCCATGAAATCCTTTTCAATCTGCAAACATCAAGGAAATAAAAAGCTGGTGGATCCAGCCCAGCTTTGTCCCACACCCCAGCTCCCACCCGGGGTGAGAGAAGCCTCATCAGGCAGAAGGAAATTAGAGGTCAGTAAGTGTTGTGAGATACAGGTTTTCACCTGACAGTTGCTGTATCAGAAAAACATCCTTTCCACTTAAAAAACCTGCTTGTTTATATACCCGTACTATCGATTGCAAAGGACATCTGAATATCTTTGTGTATTGTTAAGCAGTTCTAAAGATTTTGCTGGAGTCTGGTGCGTGTATGATGATCAAAAGAGACACTCCCAATTAGTACTGAAATTCAGCCAGAACTGCTCGTCTTATCAAAGATTAAAACTGAAGCGAAATTTTACTTTGTCACTACGTTAGCCTAAAACGCTGTCAACACCTTTTTCTTCATGCCAACCCTTCTCTCACCCCTCCAAACCCATTCTTATTGCTGCAGTTTTTGCAGCTGCATATTCTGGTCTTCAAAATCAAAAGACACAGGAACTAGGTAGAAGCAAGTCCTCTCTGCTCTCTTGTACTGGAGGGGACTTCTGACCTTTTAAGAGAAGAAAGAAACTGGCTTTCCTACAGCCTTTAAAAAAACTAAATGTGTACTAGCATATGAGTTACCCTGGAGTTACCTTCTCTAGCTCCTCTTTCAGGACTGCACCTAGCTTGATTTTTCTTTTTCTTCTAGTTGCTCCCGAAAACTTCATAGCCCCCTGCAACGTTGCACGCGCACAAGGTGCGCCCGCACCGTGGCTGTCCTCTGCCGAGGTCACCTTCTGAGGGGGCTGGAGGCTGGCTGCTGCGTGGACACCCCGGCACGCCGAGGGACGCACGACCTCAGCCTGTCCCCATGTAAATGTGGGGGCAATTCTTAACGCCGCGGCTCGCCAGCGCTCTGAATCCGCTGCCAACTTGGAAAGCAGCTACAAAATTAAGCGTTATTACTCACAGGCAAAACCGCTCCTCTTCCCCTTCGTCCGTGACTTCGCTGATGTCCCAGGGAATGCAAAGGGTTTGCTTTTTCCCACCGCCAAAGTCCCTCTCCATGATGGAGACAGGAATAAATCACCGACCCTGCCCTTCGTGGGACCAAGGAGCGCATGAAGCCGCTCTGTGCCTGCTGCCCCTCGGCTGGAAAAGGCTGGTGCAAGCTGGGCTTTCTCCGTCAGAGCAACTCGGGGGACGGAAAATCGCATCGAAGGGGGGGAGAGCGGCAGCGAGCGCGTGGAGCCCAATCACCTTTCATCGTTTTGCGAGTTGGAAACAAGATACGGTTAAGAGGTCATGTGCCCTGAGTGATTTACAAACGCGACGGCTGCGCTGGAAGCCGCAAGAGGTTTTCTTTTCAAGAGAAGCAGCGGGTTTTATTGATATTTTGTCCAACATCCAGGCTTAGAGATTGCCCATCACGTATAAGGGAGAGCATTAAAGCACTTAAAAATATATTAAAACAGTTTTAAAACCCACACAGTTGGGGGATGGTGTTTCCTCCAACCAGTTAGCAGAAGTGTAGGATTTAGCACTTCCAGCAGCAGACTGAAAACCTCTCCAAGGCAGTAAGTGGAGCCTTGGAGCCCAAGACTAGCACTCATAGTCGATAAGGAAAAATAGCCTCTTTTTCTGAACCAGGCCAATTTACTACAGGGATAAGGAAGATGATACCATGAGCGTGGCTCTGTGTGTACCCACATTCCCCTCTCAAGTGAAAAATGAGGAAAACAGCAACAGCCTTCTACTTAGTATTGGATCAAGGCGGGACGCTAGCAGGGGAGTCTTACACAGTACAGTGAATAAAGCGCATACCTTTCCTTGTGTATCTCTCTCTGGAAGGGGCTAACCATACGCTGCTTGCAGAAATAAGGAGAGGGTCTTTGCTTACAGCAGAGTATTGTGAACTCACATTCCAAGTGTTTAAAGTCCACCTAAAGGGAACTTTCAATGTAGCACGCTCAGAGAGGAAGAGAAAGCTGTCAGGTACTTAGCCAGCAAGAAAAGGAAAGAAAGAGCGATGCTGGGCTCAGGGGAGCACACTGAATGTCTCTGGACATCTTACCTCCAATTATGGAATACACAGAATTATTTAAAGGGACATTGTAAATTCAAATTCAGTGTTTTAAATAATTTATAATTAGAATTTAAGTCACTTGAACAGTCTATCCCTACACTGGTTTGGCTTCTTTCATCTGCTTAATATATTTCACACCTCTCCTCTAGCACAAACTGAATTTAAAGAGGCTAGAGATTTCTTTGGGGAAACAAGTTCAAATTCAGTAGAAAATGCAGGAAACATTTGGCACAAAAAAAAAGGACTCTTTGTCAAAGGAAGTTCTTTTAAAAATTTTAAGTGGGCTCAGTACCTCCTGGTGCTGAAGACCACTCCCATGGCTCGAGGGACTCACAGCTCTCAGTTGTGCTCTGGTCCGAAAGGGGAAAAGAGGCAGCATCCTTGCGCACCAGCCCCATCACACAGGCAAAATGCTGCTAGACAAATCTGCGACTCCTCAACCAGGGCTCGTGGCCGGACCATCAATGGTAATCCACGTACGCTATGCCTAATGAGGTAGGGCTACACAGCATCCTAGGTCGGAAAGGGCGAGAGGGGCACTGCAGGTAGGAAGGAGGCAGAGATCCCAGGGGAGGAAGAGCATCTGTCTCGTGGCCACAGCCTTGGGGCGTCTGGAGAACCGGAGCCCGAGGATGGGAGATCGCCAGCACCCTGCTTGCTGCTTCTGCAAGGTGTCCAGATCTTCCACGTATTTTGTAAGTGATCTGTGCTGGACAGCACTGTCAGCCTTCTCAGGAGAAACCAGCTCACTGCACGCCTTCAAGGGTAAACACCCAGGAGCGAGGGGCTCCCCGCCGCACTCGGACTGTGGCAGGAATTACAGCACTAGCCCAGCGGGGCGTTGCCCACTTCTGCCTGTCCACCTCCCCCTGGCTCCCTCTTAGTGTATGTAAAAACCGTACGCCTGGAAAAATGGGACTTTCTATTTTGGTTTGGCCACCATTTGGTACTGTGCGTCCATGACACGTAGCCAAGGCTCCGAGGTGCAACTGCAGCGTGAACAGCAGCGAATAAAGTGAGCGGGGTCTGGACTGGGGCACTGCTGCCCTGCACCAGAGGTGTTACAGGGGCTCGAGTGCTACGTGACACAGTGGCTCCTGGACTGCTATAAATTACCTTGGAAGTAGTTCTCATTCCAAGCCCCAAATCACAGATTTGAGCTCCTGATATAAAGTTAGTCCTTCTGTCCAGTCCCTCTTTCCTACGGTACCTTAAGAAGGTTCCTAAGATGCTTCTGGCAGTGTGGAAGCTCTTGGACAGCATCATTTTAATCTGACAGCATTTCGGTTTCTCTCTCTAGCTGGACTGTGCTTGGTGTTCTCTCTTCCTCCCACATCTAAAACAAGGAGACTGCAGACGTTACCGACAATTCTCATAATGAAATTCCAAATGGTCGTGAGCGCATTACAGAAAACACTTTAAGGGACGGTGGCTCTTTAATTATTTATGGCAATATTATACATTCAGATTTGCCTTAACATAAATAGTATCAAACAGGAGCAGAAAGAGAATAAAACAGTCAAGCCTATTTTTGAGACACCTAACATGCCATGGAGCTCCACACCCGCCCTCCACGATCTGTTCGTTCCACTCACTGCCGCAGCAGAGGGTGCGTTGGTAATCCTGCCAGGGATGACAGAAAACCCTCCCTGGAGCAGATCGTACGGTCTGCAAGGTCCTTTGAAATTATTACCCAAAATATCAACTCCTCTGTTTCTTTCACTTAATGAAGGCTCTGGATGCATTTTCCTGCATGCTTAATTCCTCGTCTGAAAAGCCTGGCATGGCTGGCACCGATGCAAATGTCTTTTGTCCCAGTGGGGCACAGATGAATTTGTAGGTGGTCAGTGGGAGAGCAGATGGCTTCTCGGAGCCCTGGGTGTGCAGGCCCCCCGTTCCCAGTTGAGATACTCTTCCGGACTTGTTACTGCCGCTTCATTTTCCGCGCATCCGCAACAGCAGTCAATGGAGATTTAGGAGCACTGCATTGCATAAAATGCACACTGCATTGGTATTTGGAGTCTTTAACAGCTGACTGGTGAATCCCAGAGTCTGGATAATGTTTCTGCTCTTGCCTGCATGTATTGTGAAGTCAGAAAACCCAAGAAGACACTCAAGGCTCCCTGAATGTTGCTGGGACAGTCAACCACTCACTCCTAGTTGCTCTGTGGCTCTGAGCAACTTCTTGCAGGTAAGACTGCAACAGCGAGGAAGCAAAACCAAAATATTCTCTCTCCGTTGAAGCTTATTCTCTAAAAGTAAGTGCCAGTCCAGAAGTATAATAATGCCCCTATCCCAGAAAGCCGGTTTACACTGACACTTACAGGAAATACCTTGCCTGTACAGGCCCTCTCCTGGGACGGTTCTGCCCACTTCAGGCACGGCCACAGTCCCCCACTAACCCTAATGGCATCAGACCCGGCTTCGTTCCTCTCGCGGTCACCGCCCAGAAATGCAGGTGATCTCTTTCAGATGGTTTAGGGGAAGATACTCAGAAGTGAAAGGAAGAAAATTTACCTTATTTCATCTTAGACATCTGAAAATATCCCCTTGCTTAGATTTATGGCTGTGTTGTGGTAATTTTCATAATTTGGTCATGACAATTAAGGAAAATTAAACACAGCTCAGGGAGATGCATTTGTATTCTTAATTTGACTTCCAAGAGCGATTCCATGGAAACTCATGAGACTGCTCATATAAACAGAGTTAGAGAGATATGCCAGCTTTTGGGGCAATGGATTGGTCTATATCCCAGTGAAAATTAGAGACCTGCATCTTTGCTGATCCACACCCTTCGTTTGGAAATTTCTTCTGCAGCCGGGTTTGCAAGCAGGAGGGTGGTGTACAATGGAGTCACCCAGGCAGGCTGTGTGTGTTGGTGATTCACATGCTGCACGACCACTCGTCAAAGGACTGTGTGCAAACCGCATTATCTTAAACCCGGTTGATAGTTAAAGAAAGAAAGAATAGTTAAAGAAAGGAAGGAAAAGGAAAAAGACAAATAAGCCAGCTTGCCTGTTGTTGAGAGCCTTTACAAAAATACATCAGAAAATTCCAATTAATTCATCCTTTTCCCATTGAAAAAGAAAAACATCCAACCCAAAGGCATTTTAAAAAGCTCCACCTGCCCTGAGCATGCTCTGGTACACTCTCCCCTTCCTGGAGCTTGTGAAAATAAAAAGCCCTGAAGAATACCTAATAGAAGGTTCTCCGTAGATCAGCCACACTCCTACTGGGGAGCCTCTGCTGATTGCAAACCCACTTATGCAGACCAGGAAGGAGAATTACTGGGGAAAATGCGAGTCCTACGCTTTTTGTAGCCTGATCCTACCCTCTCCCAGCCAGGGGGGAGCAGATAGCGCTACCTATTGCTCACCACGCAGAGGTAGTCAGTCAGATTAGGGCTCCATTTACAGACCCTCACCTTCGGACTGATACCCATGAATATATGGTTTACTGGGTGCTTAGGGACACCTGCCGTACATCCCTCTTCCCTGCTATTATATGCCAAAAAACCACAGAGAAACCAAAATGAGGTTTCATTTTCACCAAAGCTAGGGCACAGGCGAAGGACTAATGTCAACAGAAGAAATCCAATGGATATTGGCCTGAGATGACCCATTAATCACAGGCAATGCCAGTATAAGTGCACTGGCTGTGTCAGCCATCGTGTGCTTTCCAACCTCAAAGGCACCCTTAAATGAGAGACGGAGCGGGGGGTAGGGACAAGAGAGTGGTGGGGGAGCAAAGTCATACAAGGAGATAAACCTGGCACATTTAATACTAGGAAACATTCAAACATTAAGGCAAGGAGATGGAAATGACAAGTAATAAGTAAATCTATATGGCATGGAGATTTCCTTTTAATTTTAAGAAAATTAGAATTTGTGCCTGTGAATACAGTCTTCAGAAGAACAAAGCAGAAATTATGTGAGCTACAATATCCATTATCTTTGTTCGCATCTATGTTTCCATTATCTTTTGTAGAAAAGCAAAGTTTGTGAATGAAGAAGGGAAACAAAAGGTGTCATGTATCAGGTATATCAGAATAACTTTGTTAATTTTCATACTGTGTAACAAGGTAGAACAAAAACACAGAAAGAAACCTTATCTTTTCTCACAGATAAAGAAGAAAAGGAAATATCTTTGTAATTAGTTGAATTGGTTTTGCACTTCTCCTTTCTAGAACATAAATCAACTAAGAAACATTTCTAAAGAAATTATGTGCGTGCACTGCAAGGCTTTTCAGCGGATGTTCAGGCTCCAGAAGGTCACCAGGAACTTAATGAGCTTTTCATTCACAGGTAGCCTTCAAAATTACGTTTTAATTGACATAAGGATCTTTAAGAAGTTGTATTGTGCCTGGCTTTTTAAGAGAGGGAAGATACAATAGCTTTTTCTTCTTTTTACATTAGATGGTGTCGTGGTTTAACCCCAGCCAGCAACACAGCACCACGCAGCCGCTCACTCGCTCCCCCCCCACCCAGTGGG
>JAVKLA010000057.1:17430604-17450053 GCA_034782735.1 Sagittarius serpentarius | reverse complement strand
TCATACTGAACTGAAAACACAGCGCTGTACCAGCTACTAGGAAGACAATTAACTCTATCCCAGCCGAAACCAAGACAGATGGAAAGCAGAAGTATTTTTGAGATGGCACAGGCTAGCGCTCAGCATCAGGCTGTGGTGTTCACTCAGGCACCAGCAAAGGTGCAACCGATAATTTGCAAAGGGAATGCCGGCGGGCTGGTGCCGGGGAGGGAAGCAGCTGGGTGCTGCGGCTGGAGGTTGGCATTCTTGGACACACGATGCCTCCTGCAGGTACTGACAGGCTCCTCTGGCTGTCACCCTTCGATGAGGTCCCTGCTGAATATGGGCAGGTGTTTTTACCCAAAAAGAAGCGTCACCAGTGCAACAGCAAATCCTAACGCCAATTCAGAGGACTCCCTTGCAGCTTCTAACCCCTTTAGCCCAGTCAGTATCAGAGAGGAGAAAACTGGCCACTGCTTACTGAATTTTCTTTCTTTTAGTGTTCGAATGAGTCGTGGTTTAACCCCAGGCAGCAACTCAGCACTCCGCCGCTGCTCACTCACTTCCCCCCCACAGCCAGTGGGATGCGGAAGAGAATCAGAAAAAAAAGGTGGGATTGAGATAAGAACAGCTTAATAGAACAGAAAGGAAGAAACTAGCAACGACTCTAATAACAACAATAAAGTGACAACAATAATAAAAGGATTGGAATACACAAGACAAGTGATGCACAACGCAATTGCTCGCCACTCGCCGACCGACGCCCGAGCCGTGCTCCTGCCCCCACCCCGAAGCTGGGCATGACGTCCCATGGTATGGAATACCCCTCTGGCCAGTTTGGGTCAGCTGTCCCAGCTGTCTCCCCTCCCAGCTTCCCTGTGCCCCTCCAGCCTTCTTGCTGGCTGGGCAGGAGAAGCTGAAAAGTCCTCGGCTGAGTCTAAACACAACTGAGCAACAACTGAAAACATCAGGGTGTTATCGACATTCTTCTCGTACTAAGTCCAAAACACAGCGCTGTGCCAGCTACTAGGAAGACAATTAACTCCGTCCCAACCAAAACCAGGACAGTTTGACAATGCTGGAATTGCGATCGCCCTAAGCTGGGCACCATACAACAGTAAGAGGTAGTCGATAACGGCAAAAGACTGCAATCTAGATAGATGGGAGGTGGAAAGAGAAACAAGACAGGGAGAGACACAACTTGTCCCGAGTCACACAATAGCAATGAGCAAGTCAGAATCCTATAGACAGAATTGGATTTTACCTTTTAATCAGAAACATACCTCTATTTTTTATAATTTATAGCATTTTACTTGCAACATCAAATGATACCTCCATAAAAGCAAAACAGTTCTCTCACTTTAAGCACTTTCTGGGTTCCTCATTGTCTCTGGTAAGAGAAACCTAATACAGAAAAGCCAGGAATCAAGGAGTAAATCATTACTGTTGTTGGTTTTATTATTAGCATAGCTGCACTTCAGCTCCCCACAAATTTTACATACAGCTGTAGTGAAGCTGAGCTTTTGTTTCTTTCTTTGAACTCTATGGGTAAAATTATATCAGGTCTCATTGCTGCTTTTTAATCCTTCCCATATTTTGAGGCTTATTAGCTGGGGAGGAGGAAAGAGAAAACGCAGTTGACTTTTATCATTAAACCCCAACAACTGTCATTAAAGGAACAACAGCACGTCAGGTGTAACTTGTCTGCGTCGGTGAGCAGAAGCTGACGGTGCAAACGGTGGCCCATGGCTATGGGCAGCTCTGGGGACAGCCAGCGCCACGCTGTCCTTCTGCGCCACTGTGGCTCTCGTTAGTCCCGTGTGGGCTGCCCCTCTCACAGGTTACAGGCTGGGGGAAAGAGCAGCCCCAGGAACGTTGCTTTTCCCTTCCCCTCGAAGCAGATCTATCCTCCAAGGGGGCATTACCCAAATCTGCAATGTGGCTGTGCTGGTGGGGAGGAGGATTTGCTCTGAGAAATCCCACCTTTTCCAAGCCCAAAAGAGAGAGAGAAAAAACCACACAGGCATCGTGATGTGCCTCTGACTCCCCTGTAAACTTGGTGGAAGGAGAATGAATGGAAATGATAAATGCAGGACTGGCAGCAAGACAGCGTGCGTGCCCTCCCACCAGCTCAGTGCCCAGCTCGCCCCCATCCCCTGACCCCACCGTACCCCGTGGACAGAGCGGAGCTCTCCCAGGCTGGGCTCAACCTACGTCTCTTAGAAGTACCCAACTCAATTTAGTTCTGAAGGATTGCTAGAAAACCTGATCCTGCATATTTTGTAAACCAGTGGTCTCTTGCCAAGTCATTATCTCATTAGAATTGCTTCTTTTATATCTCTGGAAAATAGAGCCCTCTGAGCTTCCTGGATGGTAACAAGACAGCAACCGGCGAGATTACACTGCAATGCCCATTAACACACTGAATTTTATGTACCTCTTTGTACCCCAGTCATAAAATGTGACATTTTCCTCAGGACTAGGTGGTTGTTTCAGTGTTTACCAGGCACCCGCTTTGCACACAATACTGTATTTTGCTCCTGAGACAATAATTCTGTCACATATACAGAGCTGACTTCAAGTGAGAGAACAGGAGATTAATTCCTTAACAACAAAATTATTGTGTTCATAAAAGTATCCTTACGGAGGACAGATTGGCTACCTTTGCTCATTTGGAGTAATCTTTTTCTCTTCTCGCTGGCCGGGTGAGTCCGGCTGCAGGAAGGTGGGCAGAATTTGGCAGGTGGAAAGCAGCTCTCCTTTCTCCTCTAAGCCTTCCCCTCCTCCAAGACAAAGAGAAGTATCTGGAGTTGCAGTCCTAAACAAAGTTTTAGAAAGCTGGTTTTATCAGGCATCACAGGTTCTTTCAAGCGCTTCATCAGTTCATGATGAAATGAGCTCAAAGATGAGATGAGTGGATCATGTCAGCCTGATCAACAGAAAATGAGAAGATACAAAAAAGAAGGTAATAAACACATTTCAGCTTCTAATTAAATCTATCAAAAGCTCTGCTTTCCTTATAGTCTAAAATAAAAGACAGACTAATAACTTTTTTTTTCAAAGACTAGTTGTGTGATTGTTGTACTTTCTGTTTTATTGACATTGATTTTTAACCTTTCCTTGTGAGAACTGATTTTTTGGAAAAAAAACCTTTATGTAAGGAACATTATTAAGCAGCTTTTTCTCTTTTTGTAACATCTACGTGTGTGAATGGCAGACAAATTAGTACTGAAATGCTGAAGGAACCTCAAAACACATTGCCTCTGGCAGTGCTAACAATCAGCAGACGGAGGATACCACACTTTAACCTGCAGTTTCCCAGACTGTTTCCCTCCTCCTCTGTGCACCTGTCTTTCCAGTGGCACAGCAAGGAATATTAAAAGCATATAAAACATATTTTACTCTGGATAAATTACAGAAAGAATTAACTTTAAAACGCAGACCCACCCAGACATGCTAGTTCTCCCGTTCCACCGCCCACCGCCCCGGGGCAGAAGGAGGAGACCCCTGGTACAGACTGTTGGCACTTCTGTTCCCTCTGCGCACACCACGTTTTGTTTCCGTGAGCAAGCAAAGTTGCAGCACCAGCCTGGATAGGACTGCTAAATGTTTTGACAGGTTGAGAAAAAAACAATAACGCAACTTGTTCTCATATTGTAACAGTTTGCATAAAAATTCAGAGAGATGATACTGCTGAGGAACACCGTTTAACTGGACGGTAAGATCTCATTGCATCGTAGAAACAGGGCAATCAATAAGCCCTGCCTACAGTTGCTTAAAAATGGAAGTAATGTAGAAACAATAACAGCTGACAAAACCAATTTAAGCCATCGCTGTGCTAAAGGCCTTGTTACTGCTTTGCATTCCATGTCGTAAACCTGCAGACGTACGGTGGGCTATTTCTTTTTTGACTCAGCTCTGTCAAAGCCGGTGAAAATGGGAAGCACACGTTGCGCAGCGGGCTGCAAACCTGAGCACTACACATTAAATACAGGCATCCAAAATCCCATAACCCTGTTTTCCAAACTTAACAACAGCAACAGTTACAGTCAGCTGCATAGAGAGAATGAATCTGAGATCTGTTGCCAAATCAAACTTGAGCCTTAATGTGAAAGCCCAGATTTTATAAAATGGGTAGAAACTGTTAAGATGACAGCTAATCAACCAACTACTCAGCTTCTCACTGAATGTGGTGCCGTTTGTAAAACATGTTGAAATCCTTGACTGGAATGAGATGCAACAGAAAGGCGAGGAATGACTGTGGGCAATCACACCCTGGTGATGAAGGGCCAAGGAAATGTCAGCAGGAGTCAAACGGTAATTTTCCCTTTTACAACACGCAATATAGGCTCCCCCTTCCTCAGGGCTGACGCCGACTTTTAGATCAACTCTTTTGGACAACTAAGTCACAAGCTGTGACCGGGTTAAAAAAAGCACGTATTGAAGTCTAAGCGTATACCTTGGGAACATTGTCTTCAGTGGAACATAAGCACATCCTTAGCTTTATAAACGTGTTTTAGTACCCTCCTGATGGGAACGTGTTGTTAACGAGGCTTATTACAGTAATTTGTGTGGGAATTGTTTACAGGCCAGAGTCCCAGTGTGCTTGGCATAGCGCAAGAATTGGAGTCCCAGTTTCTCTGCTCTGCGAGTGATACAATCAAAGCACAGGAGAGAGAAACAACTGACTGGCAGAAAGAGACGGGAAGTGGAGAGGAAGCAGCAGGAACGTACACAGCAATGAGGCAGTGGAAAACAATGAGGTAAACAGCGGTCACTGCGCGGAGAATGGCTTTCAGCTCTTTCATCTATCTTCAGATTCTACGGTGCAAATTTGTATATCTGAGTTGGTTGCCCAAGACTCCCTACATCTGATCCATTTACCTGACTCACCAATTTATGCTGAAGACAAATGGTACTTTAACATACCTCTTCGCTTCCGAGCGCTGCAATGGAGACCGGAGTGACTAGCTCGGATGCAGCCATTGTATACAGCCACTGCCCATAAAAAGTAATAAAAGATAAAAGATGGATAATAATAATGATAAATAATAACAAATAATGATACTGTCAGGCGGCATACCTGTCTCCTAACCACACCCTCTCCTCCCCTCTCCAAACGGGTAGACCTTCTCGCTTCTTGACACTGTCTTGGCTGGACGAGGGTGCCCAGTCCCAGCTCGATTACGAGTACCTTCCGAAAGCACCCAGCATTATGGTTTGCAGAAGCAGAGGAGATGCCTGAGGTTTAACTGACCCTAGAGCAAAGCTGCCAAGCATCAGCAGTCTGAGGGTGGATACAGGAGACGCGGAGCCAGGAGCCCCCCCTCCTTGTGTTTGTTCTCAGGGCTGTACTCCACCAAGCAGGTGGTTGTGGACCACAACCTGCTTCTCCTAGGTACTGCAAGAAAATCGTAAAGATGGCCCTTAGGTTTGAAAACTTACACGATAAAACAGAGCAAAGGGAAACGTAGACCAGATGCCACCACCGTGACAGCCTCACTACGCCTGTTTCACAGTTTCCTTTGTACCCCTGGTCTACAAAGACGTTTATGAAGCAGGCATTAGCTTTGCTACAAAGAATTAATTCCTCCCTAAAGCGCACTGCAAATCACGTCACACACTTTTAAAAAAACTTACAACATTCAGTATGCCGTACTACAAACAGATTTCTAAACTGTCAACAATTTCTAAATAATTGCCAACTGCATCCATGCAAACGAAATGCTAGTAGAAACAGCTATGCTCTGTTGTTCTCTAGATGTGTTCGCTGTTTTGGATAATCTTTTATAGTACTGCAAAAGAGGTTTCATATTCATTAGCTAGCTCTTGTTTGTTGGAAGCAGTTGATTTACTAAATATCTTGCTTATTAGTGTGGAGGCGTAGAACAGAAGGCAATACTTCATGATTGCATTTTAATAAACAACGTTGAATGCTTTATTTTTAGTAAGTAGCTGGCAGGATTTAGGCTACCAGTTTTTCTTTGTGAAACGATTCAGCTGATGGAATCTGATGTTTCCTTTAAGTTGACTGTGTCCTTTTCTGTCATCTTCCTACTAACACAGTTCTGCCAGCCATTCAGGCCAAGAATCTTGCCTGTGGTAGCTCAACAGACTAAATAGCTGAGATCCCAACAGACAGAGGCACCCATTACTGACTCATTGTGCAACCTTGAGCTAATCATGTCATCTACTCTTGTAAGAAGTATGTGAAATTGATTCTGTTATGGTTTAACCCGGGCAGGCAGCTCAGCCCCACCCAGCCACTGGCTCACTCCCCCACCAGTGGGATGGGGAGGAGAATGGGAAGGGTAAATGTGCAAAAACTTGTGGGTTGAGATAAAGACAGTTTACCAGGTAAAACAAAAGCTGCGCACACAAGCCAAGCAAACCAAGGAATTCATTCACCGCTTCGTACGGGCAGGCAGGCGCTCAGCCATCTCCAGGACAGCCGGGCTCCATCACGCGTAACGGTGACTTGGGAAGGCAAACGCCATCACTCCAAACGTCCCCCCCTTCCTTCTCCTTCTCCCCCAGCTGTATATGCTGAGCATGATGTCCTATGGTCTGGGATGTCCCTTGGGTCAGTCAGGGTCAGCTGTCCCGGCTGCGTCCCCTCCCAGCTCCTTGTGCCCCCCCCCCAGCCCCCTCGCTGGTGGGGTGGGGTGAGGAGCAGAAAAGGCCTTGGCTCGGTGTAAGCCCTGCTCGGCAGTAACCAACACGTCCCTGGGTTATCATCAACGCTGTTTTCAGCACAGATCCAAAACAGAGCCCCATACCAGCTACTGTGAAGAAAATTAACTATCCCAAACAAAACCAGTACAGATTCATTGTGTGCACGTAGTGCATTTTGAAGAAGTAATAATTGGATAAGTATCACCTTTTGCCATGGGGCAGTGGCTGGGAGAGGAATCAGCTTTAGGATTAACGTACTCACCTATTTCAAGCCCTGAGCAGTGTGAGGATCCACATCCTTGGACATCTCTAATGAGTCTTACCTCACTTGGAAGCTTTGAGCATACAAAAAAGAGGTGCTATTTACGAGAAAATTAACAAAAATTCAGTTTGAGGAAATCAAGAAATATATCAAAATGATAAGCAGAACACTCTCCCCTGATAACTTCAGCAGTAACTAGTAAATGCCGTTCTTCATTCATCAATATAAATTCATCAAATTACCAGCAGCGTTTTTCCTTTGTCCTCTTCTTTCTTCTTACAATAAATCCTACTCCTCATATTGGAGATATATACTACATGTACATGTATGCTATTCCATCCCCACCTTAACGGCCCCGCTGGATTTCAGCGGGCTCAGGATTTTGCCCCAGGATGTGTTTGTACATCTGTGTATGTGGCAGAAGGCATAGGGAAGGGATTATTTTTCTCTCTTGACAGCATGAGGGATGTGAGCACCGATGTTAGGCACACTGAATCTCCTCGCCAAAGTGAAATGAAATCCGCTCTAAAGAAGCAGTGGCGTGGCAGAGACTGTCTCAAAAGCATGCTTTGAGAATATCACTAAAGTCATGCAACAGAAGGTGCCAAACAAAAAGGAACTGTACTTTCTCTGATTAGTCCAACCAGAGAAACTCCGTTACATTCAACCTGAGACTTTAATCACTAACCTTTTTGTCACCCCTGTCTTTTCCCCACATCAAAAATGAAACAGCACGAAACACAGGCTTATTTGCAGTTCTTGTCATTACACTTCTTAAATAGGCAATGGGGTTTAGAGGAGAATGAGACATGAGAAAGGTGAAACAGGATTTGAACGTGAGAGGGTGTTCTCCGCGTGCAGCCAGGGTAATCCAGATCTCCAGTGAGTCCCTAATTCACAGACCACGGGGACAAGAGGAGGACTGCACTAACTCTGCAGGCTTTGCAGTTCACGACCTAAATGCCCAAATTACGTTCAGAATTTTCTGAAACCTGAATCAGTTCAGCCTAGAAAACGTTACACCACTGTAAGCACTATCAGTTCTTTTCTGCCCGAAACCTGAATCAGTTCAGCCTAGAAAACGTTACACCACTGTAAGCACTATCAGTTCTTTTCTGCCCACACTTACTCTTTGTTCCAATACACTTCATTTAATTTTAAATTTATGCTTTTTTTCTTAAGGGAAAAGATTGCTGAGATTTCAACCCTGCTGTGATTCTGTAATGCCAAGCATTCCTGGATTATGCCAACTCTTGTTCTACTTTGTTAACCATTACCTTAGTGCAAGGGGAGCAGGAAAGTAAAAGAATTGGAAAGTTTCCTTGTTCAGTCTGGGCAAAGCATTAGAAAATATCCTTCTGAAAAAGAAAATGTAACAGGGTTATTCACCGTTTCTACAGTTTTCCTGGGAAAAAAGTACTCATCGTTTTTCAATAAGGTTTTTATTCTGGAAATGACTGTGTGGTCTATCTGCAGGCATAAACAAAAGAAACACACACATACAAAACCAGATCAAATGATATAGTCAACCCACGTGGCACCCTACGCTAACTGAAGACATCCCCAGGTATGTCTGCCTGGTTTTCCAGCAAGAACTCACAAAGTAAATGGTAACTGGGCCAAGAAACTGCCTTGGCAGCCCTAATCCTGTCTCCAGATAAAATCAATTGCTAGATGAACTGTAGCAATCCAAAGGTATCCATTCTGCCCAGATTGCTATACACCAGGCAAGCATCCCATCCAAAAATTTCTCTCCCCTGATAGCTGGAACACGTTCCAAGGATCTTTCCAAAGGACGGAGCATGAAAGATGTGTGACTAATCTCAATAGCATCTACTGCTGGGGAAGCCGTTGGTCCAGAATAATCCGCAGTAAGCTTTGGCACGCGGATCTGGTCACCGCAAGGTGCCAGACTCCACGGCAGTTCTGCTCCGCAGCATCCCTCCAAACGGGTCCTTGCAAATTTTGAGGAACATGCTGTTCTTTCCTCCATAACTCTGCACGCTCCCAGCCTATTTGTATGCTTTTGAAGCCCATCTATTGCCTTCTGAAGGCTGTGATTATTAAATGCTGGTGTTTGGTACTATTTTTCTCTCCAGAGGATCTGTGAGAAGCAGAAATTAAATTGCTATATATACAGAGAATCAGGAGAAGGAAGTTGCAGTGGGTTCCCCAAAAGACAGATGATTCATATATTTCATAAAAATTGTACCATAAGCGTTAGCTATCATTCTCAGATAGCATTGTTGTTGTAAGCATTGTTGCACCTAAGTACTTCATTTATCTAAATTGAAGCTTTACACTTCTGTGCACTCTGCAGGTCTCAGCCCTGCTATGATAGAGCTATTGTAGCAATGGATTATAGTGTCAAACCAACTCACGTTTTGTATTTTTAACTAAAGAAGGTCAAAATAACAAAATGCAGCCAAGGAAGGAACAACTGCTATCATCGGCAGCTACACTTACATAGCAGCTTAATCCCTCTACTTTTTTGATGATGGTTCCAGAGTACCTGCAGAAGAGTAGAGTGATATTATGGAAGGCAAGTTGTGATTTTAAGAATCTCTATTTTCAGATGTCTGTGCTGACAGACTTTACACAAGACTGATGTTCATAAAAAAGATATTCAGCACCTCTGATGAACGGGCCAGTTCAGGTCTCTCATTTAGATACTCTCAAACAAAACCATGAAGAATCTCTTGTTACTTTTGAAAATTTTGTAGATTAATTGGGAAAAAAATTGTCACGTCCTAAAGCAAAATATTTTACTTCATGAAGTGCCATTTTCCTGTTTTCCATTGAAACTGAAAGATGAAAGACACTTTTATTGTTTCTAGAAATTAAGGTATTAAATAATAGCAATAAAAATGAGAGAATATGTTATTATTGACAACCTGTAATGGCTAGAATAAAATATGTTTCTTTTATTAATGCAACTATTTATTTCTACTAGATGAAACATCGTTGATCTTTTCCTTCACTACTTTTCTGGCCCTAAATACTCAATGGCTTCCCAGTCACAGAGTATGTTTCCACTTGGTCTTCAGGGGTTTGGGGTTTGCCTTACCCTCTCATGGCAGTGAGTACACCCTGTCACTTATCCACCTTCCTTGCACATAGGGTTGGTTTCTCTCCCACTCTAACGGGTCCCTGCCCACGTTAAGAGTGGTGGGAACATTGTCGGCACTTGTGGGAACTTCTTTACCTTCTCAAACCTTTTGTCCCCTCGGTCTGCTCATATAAGACTCATGAAGCTGACGCTTATTTACTTTTTGATAGATGGAAGCTGCATTGTCAACCCCCCAGAGTTGAGTGTATCATTCTCGAGCGCAAACAAGGAGTAGGAACATGGGGGTCACTCGTCTCACAGTTTCGGTGCAAGGCAGGCAATCTAAAACTAGATCCAGGAATATGGAAACAAAATGTATTTTTAGTAAACAACCCTGTGACCAAAACTACTTGGCAACTGTAAGAAGTCACCTATTCACTTATTTTGTGAGTAGGAGGGAATCTGGTGGGAGACTGGTGTGACGCAAGTCGTAAAATGATCATTGTCACAAACCTGAACTGACTCTGCTGGCAGCCTTTCACAGTTAGTATTTCCAGCTGTAATTAATGAGCCATTTTCCATTGTTCTTGTTTAGGGAAGTCAGTCAACATAACCAGCATAACCTGCCTGTCCTCTAGAAATGAGACTGCGTTTGTTGATTTTAATTTTATTTTTTTTCTTTCCCCAAAGTGCTTACAGAATCATGCCTCTCTTCCAGCCCTGCTGTATTTTGGTAGCTTAACACTGAGCTTCCTCATCTCCTCCCAAGCTCTAAAGGCAAAACTAAGCTTCTACAACTGCCACTATTAAGAAGCGGCTGGAAATTTTCTACTTTTATGCTATCACTGTCACAGGCTCCACTGACAGTGGCAACTGCCTGAGCATTCACATTGCCAAAAGTTCACTTTTCTCCCCACTGCTGCATTGTCCAACTTCATTTCAAGCCTGTGCTGGTGATCCAGCTGTAAGAAGACACAGGACCAGGGTGCATTAGATTCCTGGAGCTGCACTGCTGTAATGGAAAAGTGGGAGATGGCCAGAACACGCACACTGACCGCTGGCTGGCTCAAATGAAATGGGTTTTGTTGTTGTTGTTTTTTTGCTTGGGGGTTTTTTGCTTGGGATGAAAACAGATACAGATTGACAGAAATTCTTTAAGTCATAAGAATATCAAAACCCAAAATAAATTCAGAATCCCACCAAAACAAAACCTTAATTTCTTGGTTAGTTAAGAATTAAATTACAGAGCATGGACTTTGGAAATGTGGAAAAGAATCAGGCAGACACTACAAATCAAAACCAAAAAATCCGCCTTCTTCCCCTAAAAACCAAAAGTAGTACCTTAATTTAACAGTGAAGTAGCTTTTTAGCTTTTATTTTCCAGTCATGTTCTCTGAGGTACAGGAAACATAGAAATACAAGGTGGAATGACAAGAAGATGCAATAGTCATAGGAAGTTATGTAAATATGTCTAAAACAAAGAGCTTCACTTGCCTTGAGACATGCCAGAATGCATAGATTAACTTAATTTCACTTACAAATAAAACTGTCTTTCTTGCAGCTAAGTTAAACTTGAGCCAATGCTTCATTTCACTTTGCATAAAGGTGAGGATGCCAAGGCAATATTCCAGGCGTGCAAACGCGTAAGCCCAGAGATCTCGAGACAGGAGCAGTGCTTAGGCATCTCTCTGCAGCACCTCGTGAAAAAACCAAAACAAAACCAAACCACATTTGTGTGGTCCCAAGTACTTTTGCAGTGGGAGGAAGGGCACTCCCAAACCCTACTTAAAGAAAAGGCAAAGCAGGCGCTGAATAGCTTCTCGGTCTTTCTCTCCGAGTTGTAGTTTTTATTTATTCTGAGACTTTTTGCTGAACAGGCCAATCGATTCCCATTTTTCAAATCAATTTTTTCTTGCCTTGAATATCTTGTGCTGATAAAGCCCTTTCAGGTATGACTTTCGAGTTTATCTTTTTGTTCTGCATTTATTATTATTGGAAAGTAGAACTCTCTGATTGCCATTATGGCAAAATTTTTTCCCACAGGATCCTTTGGAATAAAAAAATCACTGGAAAGTTGTTACTGCAGCAATGAAGACCCTTTCTGATGCCCATCTACATTCAGCAGTATTTCAAAAAGCAAGCATTTAAAGATCAAGCCCACCACTGTCGGTCTGCTGGTTCTTCTGGCCAGCCTTTCACAACTCACTCTAAGAAGGCAATATTTATGATATTTGCATGCAACTGCAGAGACTCAGCTGGAGTGTCATTGAAGGAAGCACAGACAGTGATTCCTGCCACGTTTAAATTACTGACCAAGTTGGACCACTTATCCTTCGCAATCTTCAAACTTGTCTTACATCAAACCAACCAACCAAACCCCTCCAAAAATCCAGCACATAAAATTGTATTTATATCGTTATTGTAGGAACATTTCTGTGGTGGCATTCTAGATAGCTCTACCTTACTCAGCTGAGTTGCTCAATATATTCGTGATACTGAGCAAGCCTTAAAAGCTGCAAATACAGCACTTGATACTGAAAAGAAAGCCTGAAAAGACGAGCTTAGAAACAAATAGCTTTTCATTTCCAAAGACAAAATTACTTCTCTTTCACTTATATAATACTTTTGGAGACCTCGACTTTAGAGTTCAGAACCAGAAATATCAGACTACCCTATGCTCAGGATGTTTCAGCAGAGCTGGAGATCATCTAGCAGATCAAACAGAGAGATTGCCTGAAATTTCTAGACTGAAGAGAAATGCTTTTGTGAACCTGAGCTTTCAGACACTGACACAACATGAAACCTTCTGAAAATTTTCTCTCACTCCCAAGCATCACCCTTAGAAAGGGCAAAGCCATCATCATTTGATGGAGTTCCTGCAGTGGGATGAATTACCATTCCCTCCGCCCAGCTGACTCCACGCTTGCTCTTAGTTCTCAGCAGTCACGAGGTAAGAAATGGTAGGTTGTGTTTCAGTGAATGAGGCTTAACAAGAGAAAGTGGAAGACCAATAATTTATGGAGCAGAAAATGGTGGTAATTAACAAGCATGATAATTATCACCATCTAGCTATTTTGACAGGACATCTGGGACTGCGCTTAATCCAAAAGAGAAAAGCTAAAAGTATGCTGTAAAGCCTTCATGCTGCTGGAACTCAACAATGAAGCTGAAGACCACATCCTCATCTCACACTTTCTTCTGCAAACTATTAACATTTTCATACTGATAATATATATATTATATATATGTAATATATAAGGGCTCCAGGGAGACCTTATAGCAGCTTCCAGTACGCAAAGGGGCCCTACCAGAAAGCCAGTGAGGGACTTTTTACAAGGGCATGTAGCGATAGGACAAGGGGTAATGGCTTTAAACGGAAAGGGGGTAGATTTCGATTAGATGTAAGGAAGAAGTTCTTCCCAGTGAGGGCGGTGAGGCACTGGAGCAGGCGGCCCAGAGAGGCTGTGGGTGCCCCATCCCTGGCAGTGTCCAAGGCCAGGCTGGATGGGGCTTTGAGCAACCTGGTCTGGGGGAAGGTGTCCCTGCCCATGGTAGGGGGCTTGGAACTGGGTGATCTTTAAGGTCCCTTCCAACCCAAACCATCCTGTGATCCTATAACTCATTCTGATAACTCTACACACTTTGCAAGAGGTTCTGGCAAGATACTCAGAAAAGGAGATAATTTTTTCTGAAACAAGAGGAGCATATGCTTCTATGTCAGGGTGCTTACGGTTGTAATTCTAAAAATATAGACTGCTTTATACTGAGATCAATTAAAATAGTGATGCACTTAGCCTGAAAGGCAGTGACTTCACAAAACCCAGAAAGCCCTATAACAACAGGGTCCAGTAGTTATGGTAAGACGATAATGTTGGCATGAATGCATCATTTAAAAACAATGCAGTGCATCTCTGAAGAATATAGATTAACTTAGATTTACTATAGGTTCACTGCTTACTACTCCCAACTGCTATTTTATAAGCAGCAGCCAATGTATTGAGAAAACATTTTAGAAAGCATGAACTACATTCAAGTTCCAGTAAAATAATTGGAACCTTCTAGGGTTTGCTTAATTATGCAATACAGTTAACCCCTAAGTCAGTGATTTAAAACGTAGGCTAAATATATGAGAAAAGCCTGTCATTTCATTTGAAATAAATAAGATTTTTTTTTCACAGTAAGCATTTGAATTAGTTTTTTTCATATTGGAAAACTCCTTTATGTTATGAAATTATGTTGCCCTGCCAAGTTAAGATGCTTTAATTAAATTTAAAGCAGACAGACTTGCTACAATCACCAGAGAAAAACAAAATATGAAAAATGAAGCTGCAATAAAGAAATCTTCCTTGAGTCATTTTATCAAACCAGTGATTTTGAAGTCCATTAACAGCTGTAGCCCCAAAAAGCATGTGAAATCATTCAGGCTGACAGATCCAGAAGTCCTTTATCACTAGAGATGAAACTATAATTTCAACAACAGATCAGCCATTATACTGAAAAACTGTGCTGCTGAGAGCTAGCCAGTGGTGAAATTCCTTCTATGACATATTATAGAATTAAGCTATAGAATTATAGTTATTATAGAATTAAGTACATTTCAAAACGTACAACAAAGCCTTTATGAGAGGTTTGCAAAAATAAGGTTCATAGTGCAGCAGCTTGTGCTATACTGAAGCAAGCCACACGCAGTACGTACACACAAGTCTGCGTTTACAACCTGCTAAAACCCTGCGAATAACTGGAAGTCTTACAGCAGCCATTTTCAGAAAACATACAGGAGGTCAACATTCATAACCTCTGCCTCAAAAATGCAGGGTGCTGGCTGATGAGAAGGTTTGTGGGGCCACAGCCATCCTACCAGCCCCACTCCTCTGCGGCTCTTCTGCACCCTCCGTTCCTTCCCTGCCCTCGGGAGGGAGGTGAGCACGGGGAGGCATCCCACACGCAACGCGGCACCATCCACACGGCACCCAGGAGACATGGGTCAAGCCAGGGGTTTTGAGGAGGAAAACAAAGAGGGATTTGTGCCGGGAAAAGCAGCATCTCTGGAATGGGGGAATTTTCCATCCCACCCTACAGATGTCCCATTGCTATGAAGAAAAGAAGAAAGAGCAAAATGCAAGCGTAGAGAGGTCTGCTATCCTCACCTCCCTTCTGTTACTGTATTACCTAAGTAATTTACTGATTTTTAACACTCCTTCTACACTGTTACCTGCACTGTAAGTCACAGACTGGAGGGTTAGATGTGTTAAGGGATTCAGGTCTTGTAGCAGTGAGCATTGTCTTGGTTATTGGGAGAAATTTCTTCACCAAAAGGGTTGTCAAGCACTGGAAGAGGCTGCCCAGGGAAGGGGTTGATTCACCATCCCCGGAGGTATTTAAAAGATGTGTAGATGTGGCGCTTAGGGACATGGTTTAGTGGTGGACTTGGCAGTGCTAGTTTAACGGTTGGACTCGATGATCTTAGGGGTCTTTTCCAACCTAAAGGATTCTATGATTAGCATCGGGTTGGGATTTCTAGCCTGGAGTCCTCTCCTGCACTGCAGCTGTACATTGTACTGGGCCCTGTGCAACACAGAGAAAAGTCGTTACCTGTGTGACAGGGAAGTGGGAGGCTTCCATTTTAACCAAACTATTTTGTACAGACCTCACTTGCTATCCCAACCTCCCTGCTGCAGCTTGTACCGTAAGGATGTTCCCCTCTCCTCCTGTTTCAGTTGTATTCCTGGGCAAAAAGTAATTAAAGATTCAGTAGACTAGAGAGAAGCTGCCTAATCCTTTAACCAGTGACTGGGAAACTCAATCAGAAGTATAGAGGCTTGGTTTCCAACTGCTGCTCCAACAGCTGTTTTGTAAGTGTGCACAGAAACAAAATATTAAATACTTGGTGAATATAAGTGTGAAAATCTGTGTAGCTAAAGAACTAGCTTAGGGAGTGGGGAGTAAGGATGAAAATTTGGGGTTTAAGATGCTAAACTACTCATTCCCATTTAGAGGACCTCAATCCTTTATGAATTTAGGCCAATAGTGAGTATGACGGGAATGGCGAACGTCAAACACAGGCCCTCTAGACTCACCCACCAGACTTGCCATCCCCTCCACCAGTCGCTCCTACTGCCCTGCAGGTAACGGTGATGTATATGCAAAGATGGACTCATTCTTGTGACAACATTGCTTTGACTATTTGTCAGCTACGGCAACAATAAGCCCTTCCTAATTAACTACCCAACTTCATATGGCAGCTATAGTGGCTGCCCATAGCCTTAGACATTATCTTCCAGTAATGTGCACACCCGTACCCGGTGAGGTCTCGGTAGGATGACAACAATCTTAGACCATGAGCAGCTTCATTTTGCAGCTTGCTTTCCTCCGCATTCCCACTAAAATATTTTGCAAGTTTCTGATAAATGCATCTGTCTTTGCAGATACGTTGGTTTATTGTTTAATTTTTCAGGAATCCATGAGAACAGAAGCACATAAAACTTTGCCAAGATGTCTAGAAAAAAAAAAAAATCACATTATTCAGTTAGTGCAGGAAAAAAAAAGATTTATAGAAAAGCAGGTAAAAAAAATAACATCTGCATCACCGCCTCAGTTTTTCCACTACTTTTTTGGATTTGTTCAGTGTCTGCAGAGATTCCAGGGTTTTGCTGAAGCCTCATCTCTTCCTGTCCCTGCAGCCAAGTTACATCTTTGATAATCAAGGAAAGGTTGCTCATAAAAAAAGCTTTTTCCTTTTAAAAGTACTGGTTCCCTTCTTCAGGCAATGTCCTTTGCTAGCCAGACATCAGTTTGGTCATCTGTTTCTTGGCTAACTGCTCATCTGGCAGAGGAGTATTTGCTTGTCCTTTACCCAAGGATAACAAACTCCCCCAGTTTTGTAGCCCTCTGCTAAATACAACAGCTTTTCCAACCTGCCCTGGGTGCGCCAAATCAAAACAAGGAGGTTATGGTGTCGATATGGAAGCAAACAACGCAGATAGGTGGATACAGATACATTTAGCCACGTACTGACCTGCCACATCACCGATGGATGCAAAGTCAACAAGTTTCACAGGCACACTGCTTTTGTTAAAGCTTTTGGTAGAGTCTCCCACCACCGGCAAAACAAAATGCCAGCCAAACCTTATCCTTTTAAAACATAGGCATTGACAAAACTGGGAACAGCAGATTGAAAAAGTTTTGCTTTCTTTCCAGTGGCGACTGAAAACAAAACCCTGAAGCCTCTCTGCGGTGAAACAAAACTGTTACGGATGCCTCTCCCTCAAGGCACGAAGCGCAAGGGACCAAGGACTGCTGTTAAAAATCAATTTAAACCATTTGCCCCCGGTTACACAATGTGAGGCACGATTACATAAGACGGTCCGTGTCTCCTGATGAAATCAGTGTCCACAGGCTTCTGCGAACACGTTTGCATTTTTAGCCTTCTCTTAATCCACAGAAGAACCTTACATGTATCAAAGTTGTGTCTTGTCCTTGAATGCTCCTTTTTTCTCTAAACTCTCTAGTTTATTTCATGGTTTATCTGTTGTCTCCACTTTCTTTGCAGCCTCTTGATACCATCTGTGAATTTGATTGATGTGTAAGTTTTCTTCTGTTAGTATTTCAGGTCGTTTATGGAGAAGTGAGTATTAGGCTCAACACTAATCCCCAGTGAGCCCCACTTTGCTATTTTACCACTCGTAATTGCATTGGTTTCTGATTTTTCAGCCAGTTTTGTATTAAAACTGCAATTATCCCTGTGGTTTTTTTAAAGAAATTGTTTAAATTGGATTCCCTTCATGGAACGCCTCAAATTTTTGCAGAAAGTTTTTTCCTTTATCTACTGAAAGTACAAATGAGTCAAAGAATGGAACCAAGTTTGCTGGGCTTCTTTTCAACCCGTTTGGCCTGCAGCATCTCTAGTTGTACTCACATATGACTGCCTACACAACGATTACTTTTGTACTTACTGTACTGTAAAGGCAGTATACATACTGTACGCTTCTATACATAGCATATTTCTATACATACTGCATGGAAGTTGAAATATATAGGAATTGTCTACAGCATAACAAAATTTTACCGTTGACTCACTATAATGACAGTTGCTTGCTTTTGCATATTTGAAGATACGGATTTTTACTATCAGAGCAGGACATGAAATTCCTATTCCTTACCTCCTCTTCTTCCTCCAGGTGAGACGGAAAGAGAACCAGCTCAATATTTCTGTGTTTCCTTATAAATGCTTTCTTGATATAAAAGTTCAAAATTGAGGGGTGACTCCTTGTTCTTCTAGAAAAAAAAAAATTATATTCTTTAATGTTTTGAGCCAAACATTAAGCATTAATTAATTAAACACCACATGAAGAAGTCTAATGCTGGTCACACACATCTTTTCCCCCTAGAATAACACGCTCTTTAAAATAGCACAGTTTCCACCACGAAGCAGAGAGCATAGAAAATGCTTGATATCCAGATCAACTGACCCTCCCTTGCCGTTATTTCATCTTGTGCCTTGTCCGGTGACACCACGAGATGACAGTACAGAAGTTCCTCCGCTCCGACTAGCCGATGACCACTGCTAAGCCCAGTATTCAAGGCTGGACAGCATGCACATCTCCTTGTCTTTACAGGCAGCTATACTTAAAATTTTCAAGCTATTTATCGGAGGCAAAGGTGCTGACTTCACTTTGCTCTAGCACATTTCAGCTAAAGCACAATAAATGTTACAAGATGACTGGAAAAATACCTAACATAACCCTGCATTCAAGGAAATGGTGTTGTCAAACTAGGGGAGAGAAAAGGGTTTTTTTAAATATTTTGACTGCTTTGCCTCTTGTGCTTTCATGTCTGCCACTCATAACTCCACAAGACTTGTCAAATCCATTTTTCTAAGAGGAAGATGTGAATTTTCTTCCTGTTCTGCTCCAAGACGAAATCAAGGAAAAGGGAGGTGTCCGCAGGAGTCTTCTGTGATCTTCCCATACACTAAGTATTTCTCTCTCCACTCTTGGACAGCATAATTAAGAAGTCCTCATTTAGAGTCTGAATCTTCAATCATAGTTTTCCTAATAAAATCCTCTCTGGTTTCATGGACTTCATATTAGTTTTCCTCAAGTGAACCCCAAACTGGTTACTGGACAGGGAGCATTATCTAATTAATTATTTAGAGAAACAACTACCAAATTACATACAGAGATTGAGCAGCATATGGTGATTCAGTTTTAATCCTCTACTCCAGAGTCTAAATCCCAGGTAGGGGACTACAGTCGTCGTCTTAATCTACTCGCACCCATACTACCCCAGAAAATGAACTTCTTGCTTTTACGGATTTTTTCATCATTTCCTCCATAGTGACAAGAGAAGCCTACACCCATCCCAGTTTAGAATCATAGAATGGCTTAGGTTGGAAGGGACCATCAAAGGCCCAACCCCCCTGCGGTGAGCAGGGACACCTTCCACTCCATCAGGTTGCTCAGAGCCCCGTCCAGCCTGGCCTTGA
>JAVKLA010000057.1:17399767-17430504 GCA_034782735.1 Sagittarius serpentarius | reverse complement strand
AGCGCACATTGCCGGCTCATGTCCAGCTTTTCATCCACCAGCACCCCCAGGTCCTTCTCCGCTGGGCTGCTCTCAATTCCCCCATCCCCCAGCCTGTATTGATGCCAGGGGTTGCCCCAGCCCAGGTGCAGGACCTTGCAACTTGGCCTCGTTGAACCTCATGAGGTTCACACAGGCCCACTCCTCGAGCTTGTAAGCATATGTTACACGTCCACAAAATCCACTTGTTCACTGTATTTCTGAGCAGTTCCTCAGCGTTTCTGTACATTCTCGGCTCCATAACACTCACTCCCATCGTCACCCCTGCAATGCCACCCTCAGCACTCACTTAACTGAGCGCTCTGCTCCTGACGAGCAAGTCTTCCTCAAACCTCTTCAATGCAGCAAGCCCAGTTCCCCCCCATTTCCTTTCATCTGTTCTCAGTACACAGGTGCCCTAGACAGACTTAAGGAAAGAGTACTGGGGTTTTAAGATTTGTTAGCTCTGATGACTACTCACAAGTCTGTTTGGAAGAGTAACTGAGCACATTACAGCTAAGTTCACTCCAGATGCTCTATAGTTTCATCTGATCTCAAATATAAGGCTAAAATGGCTTCAACATTGTTTAAACAACAAAAATTAAAAACAAAAAAAATCACAGAGAAAATCTAAACCCTGATCCGAAACGCAGTGTTACATTTTTCAGCCCAAATATCCATGCAAATGCAAACGGCAAACCTGCAGCCGTCTTCATCAGAGCCTCACGCACGGCCTGAAAACCAACCTACTGCTAATCCTAAGCAAAGCCACATGAAACCCTGTGCTGCATCCAGCCTCTTAAACCCACACAGTGGCCCATAGCTTACCTGTCCTCAAACCCTTTCCCAGCACCGTACGGACCACACTCCCGCCTCGTACCCTAGCTATTCTCCCAAATCCAAACACGGCCTTACAACGTCACCTCTTCTAGCCACCCCACCGCAGGCACCTCCCTCCACGCCAGGCAGAGACAGGCAAGGGCAGCCTCACAGCCAGGCAGTGCGTGTGCTCCTACCCAACCCCAAGGTGTCATTGACTACTGAAATCCTCATACGTGGCTTCAATCCATGAAGCACAAAAAAGCGTGGCTGCTTTCTCCCTGATGCGACAGGCTACGTGAGAAGAGCGGCAAAACCAAACCCAGGTTGCATCCTCTACTGTTTTTGCATCATAGGCTCCTGAAGAGAAAAGCAATGATTGATGTGAGCATTTAAAAGTCATAAATGGTACGGGGCTGGAGAAGAACACAGTCCTACAACCGGAAGGATGCTTGAGCTGGTGTTTATTTCTCCCTAAGCGGCGCTAGCTTTCTCCGTGCTTTAGCAAGAACTGCGGCAGGGTGTGCTGCATAGAGGGTCTCTGCTCCAGGACCTGCGAAAGGACAGGTTTCCCTGACTGGCTGCGCCTGCCAGCGTGACCCCGGCAGCCACTGTCTAAATGCTGCGGGAGAGGCAGGCAGAACCACAGTGTTGATCCCACCTACTCCATGCTTTTTGTTTGCCTGCTTTCAACTGCACATTGTGTACTCATTAACCCGTTATTTGCCAGCTCTCTCTCTCCACAGTTAGCAGTTACTCTTCACACGTTCTGTGCATTTATTTTTTTTTTCCAAGCTTCTATCTTTCCTCTTGTGTCATGGGTTTCTGAACGCTCTTGTAATAATAACAGCTAGTAGAATAACAGCTAACCTCTGCTGGGCTTAGAGCAAGAGTGATTTATATTTACAAAAATCCCTAAATAAAGGAGAGCAAAACCATTAAGTAAAAGCTCTAGAATGCCCCAAATCAGTTTGCATTTATAGAGATAGTACAGGGAGGCGATCATCTCACCTAAATGTATGCACACGCATCTGTGCATGCTCTTTCTCTAAGCAGCAATGCCATTGTTGCAGCTCAATAGCCTGTGTTATACACCCGCTCCAGGGCAGGATCAGTCACACCCTGGAAGTATTTCTTCTGTCCAAGGACTACAGAGGAAGTTCAGATGCGGGTAACTCAGCTGCCAACCTCTGTATTTGTTGGGCTGAATCCTACCCTTCCTGCTGGAGCAGCAATAGAAAGAACAAGTTTTGGGGTTTTGTTGTTCTTCACCAGAAGAAACCAAAAGTTCAGATTTGTAGTGGGACTTCGATCCACTTGGAAAGCTCACAACCTGGGCCCGCTATTCCTCAGGTACTTTACTTCAGTATCTCCTAGCAGGCTGGTGGCAAGGCTGTCCCTTCTTGTTGAAGCTACAAGGCGGGCAAAAAAAGGAACCCAAGAGCTGTACAGGGAAATCGGAACAAGCAAATGGAAACACTAACCTCCAGCTCAAGGAGGAAGAAAATTCTTCCTTCCAGGTCTGTGGCTCTCGCTGCCCTTTCTGTGCAGCGAGACAGCGTTAGGAGCAATGTAGAAGGTGGCCTCATGCAGCAAGGTCTGTAGAGTGCATGGCAAAACCTCTCAGGTTGAGTAGTTATCAAACCCAGATCCCCTACTTCCTAATCAACATTTAAAGTAGTGTATCAAAAAGGGACTTGCCACCGCACGTCCAGTCTGCACTTCCTCCCAACTCTTGTTACAGTGGCTACTCTTGCTGTAACGTGGGTTGCACTGCCATTGGCGAGACACATGCATCCTCCGGCAGATGCCAAGTGCAAAGACTGATGCTCAATCTGTGCATCTCGAATGGCCTTGCAAACCTGACATGGGTGCTAAAAGCTCAGTTTAGCTTTTTAATTTTGAAATAACTTCACCGGGAAAACTTCGGCAACAACAGCCACGCAGATTGCCGTATTAGGTTTGGAAAGTGAAAGGATTTTGTGGATTGCTGCCTTTGGCTTACTCAGGTCTGACCTCAGTCTAGATTTTTCCTTAGACACCCACTGTCTTTGACAGAGCTGGGCCTAAGGCAACAGCGACCACTTGCCTCTCGTCGCAACCAGAGAGGGACAAACAATTCAACAAGTGGGTCTAACAACATAAACAACATATCAGTCTTGCACATACAGTGTAGAAACAGTGGTGTTCTCGTCTCGCTTCCTGTTTTCTTCCGATGCATTTCGACTTCATCGTCATGCGCAGGGTAATTCTGTTACTATGGTAAACAATTTCTCTCTCTCACTTTATTAATAGTCATTCCAAACAAGTAAAAAAAATCCTGAATCTACAAATTTAGATTTATGCCTTTGGCAAAGGCAGACTGTTTTGTAGATTAGCAGATATAACCGCCCTACCCGGAAAACCTTGCTATCCAAGACTTGTTTGTTATGTTTGCACAGATGTTCACAAATAAATTCAGTCTGTGATTATTTTCAGATTAACGGCATCCTGCTCTATTAGAGCACTGCCAAATCATCATTTTATTGCCAGTCTTGCAAGGTTTTGTGCTTTTTTTCTAAAGCTCCAAACTCTAAAAGGCAGGTGATTAGCCAAAAACCTCAGTTTTCCTTTCTCAAGTCTCAAGCAAGCCTTGTCGCAAGCTTGACTCACGTTACCCCAGGGGCCCAAAGAACAGGAGTTAATCTTCACATTTTCTTAATCACTCTCAAGACTTTTAAGGGTCTGACTCACGATTTCTAATGCCTACAGCTAGCAATACTGCATATATATTACATGTGTCATATCATCCATCTGCCAGTAAGGAAAATCTTTACGAAATGTCCAATTAGTTACTACTCACACTGTTTCTAATAAATGATTTTTTGAAAAAATGCACAAGTCTCTGATGCCAAAGAAGTTAGATCACTGCAGCAGTCACTCACAGCAACAGAAAATAAATTCCTCATTAATCTGATTAAAAACAATTAGTAAAATCTACCTCCCACTCAGTCATGCATGTGAAACCTAAACAGAACTACTTTAGATTTTTTAACTCAGCAGCCTACAAAACAGAAGGTGGTAAGCCATGAAAACTTACTAAATACCAACTATGGAAGCATTCGCTGTACTGCTGTCGTTAAAATACAAGTGTAAGAGGCAACACGTGAAGGTTTATTCCATCTGAGGAGTCTCTTGTGGCAGGCTTACTGATGCCCCCAGCCCACCAGTGGAACACCATGAGCACCTTCTGCATGGGCCGAAGGCACTTTGCGACAAGCTGCAGGTTACCTTTGTCCTTCCACGGAGACCGACACCTTCGCCAGGTCAGCCACGTGGCAGCCGATTTGTCGCATACTGTATTTCTAAGAAGATTCTGCAAAAAGAAGGGCAGATTGTCTCTTTGCTCATAAGGTGGCATGGTAGCATCTCTATGTTTAAATCAAAACTGATGGCAAATTTTGGTGTTTTGATTACTCATGTTGACATTTAATCAATTTTACACTTTAGAGAAAGGCCCTCATTTACAATACTGGGCATCAAGTAACCAAGACAAATCAGAGCACCACATTTAAAACAGAAAACATAGAAATATATACAATAGAACCAATTTCAGGCATATTTAAATTATCCAGTAACTTGACTAGACAGCCGCACTATTCAGTTCACCTGACTTTCATTTTGGCTCTACTTTCGAGCCTACAAATAAAATCCTATTTATATTTAACATGTATCTGATGATTATACCTCAGAATGAATCACAAAGATCGAAACACTTAAGAAAACTATGTGCAACTTGCTCTGGTCTGAGTCAGAACCATTCTCCTCCTCTCCACGAACCTCATAAGCATGTTTTTGTAATTGTCTAGACTGCTAGAAAAACATAAGCAAGGAAAGACAAAAAGGGAGTAAAGTAAGAAAGTACTTAGGAGATACCTTTGTTTAAAGGACTTTAAAAACTTAATTATCAGATTGGTAATTATTAATGGCTTATAATTAAAGACTAGAGAAAGTTTAGTAAATTGAACATCTATTCAACATTCACAGGTAGTAGAGGCGCAACCAGTACATTACTGCTGTGATGGAGATGTCTGCTGTTCATTTTGCCAGGTACTAAACACATTTATCTCTACCTTTCTCGCTATATGAACACACTTTGTTTTCTGGCATCACACTGAATTATCCCCATGAACAAACATATTGTACGATTCAACACTTTAATACCTGGGTTGCTTTCCCCACAAGTGGATCAAGTATCTTGTATTGGTAAGATAAAAAGTCATTCTTAATCAAAACCTTCCGCCAGTTCTAGCAACAAAACAGCAGAGAAATTACTCCAATCCTTAGTAGACATTTTTAAAGGTCTGTATTGGTGCCAGGATTTATCAGTTTGCATCTCACAGGTTTGTTCCTTCTCTTCATGATGATGTTACCCACTTCACATGACGTGAGCAATCACCCCCAACTGACATACAGGCAGAACAACATGCACCTTTTTTGTCCCCCCACCCCCTTTTTTTTTTTTGTAAAACAGATGCCTCCTTTTCATTTTTGAGCACATGTTTATACTTCACTGGTTTTATTCAGCTTGCTATAATCCTTAGCCTTAATGCAAAAGTCGTCTGCTATATGAATTAGAAGGGGAAAATACATAATGCATGCAATAGGGAGGATGCATTGAGTTACATCTTCGTAAGCATCTACATCTGCCACTCAGTCATTGCTGACAGCACTTTCCCAAGGCAATACATATTCCAGACTTTGTTTGGGGGGGGGGAGTTGTTGAAGTAAAAACCACCAAAAATTGAGGCAGAAACACTGACTGTAGAAGTCTAGTACCTGTATTTACTAATTTCATACAGAAAAATGATGCATCTATACAAAAAGCTCGAAGTCCCTGCAAATTCATTGTTTCATAAGCAAGTGAAAAAAATGACTATGTAAACACATCAGTGTTGTACCAATTATGGTCAAATGCATTATGAAAGTAACATACCATCTAGAACCGTTGTTCCAGGGAACCTCATTACGCTGAGATGTATTTACAGCGAAAAATAAATAGGTAACTTGACTTGTTAATGCAATTAAATGCAATCACCTCATATCACAAAAGAGATTCTACAGTACACAGGACAAAAATATATTTCTTGATGTGTTTGGCCCAAGTATGCTTGCATTGCAGTTATTTGGCATTTTCTCCTTGCATTTAGAGTAGAGTATGTGTGCACTGAAGTGCAAACTTGCTTTCCAGCTCTGTTAATATGTCAAGAAGTTAAAAGCAATCAAACATGCACCAGGCCAGAAGTTAAGATGTGGCTGTCTGTCCGGGAGCTGTCAGCATTGTGCTCTTGTACAGCTAACTACCACAGCAAAGGCTTGACTTGAGACTCTGGTAAGGATAATACACATGGTTTCCTTCGCCCCTGCCCTGAAAAGCTTATTTCCACCCCAGTATACATGCCTTTGGGAGACATGCTTAAGACACCAGAGGGGACTCCAGAGGGGGAAATGTGTAATTTCCAAGAAATGAAGGATTTAATATATACATATATATTTTAACTCCAATAACAATCTCCCCAGTGTATTTCCCAAATGTCTTGATAACACTTTTTATGATGCAAACATGAAAAGCAGTAACAGCTTTTTATTTCCAATCAGCTTTTTATTTCCTCTTTGACTGCAGACATTCCTCTCTCAGCATCATCCAGAGCAAGGTCATCCCACACTGCTGTTTGACAAGTTCCCTCTAAGCATTTCAGACACAACAGCTGACCACCCACACGCTGTTAGCCCACACCAAATACCAAGTGAAACCCTAACGTCTGCATATGCTTGCTTTCAGAATGGGACACGGAACATACTTTAAATTAGGACTTGATCACATTTGCCTCGGTCATCTCAGCGGAAGAGGACATGACATGAAAGCCTGAGCTTTCAAACAGGAGCTTGAAATGGAGCTTGAAAAACACAGCAATGCAGTCACAAAATGAAAGGCAACGCAGCAACTCTAGACCGTGCACATGAAAGAACCGTATGATTTTTTTTGAAGCACGATAGGTACAAAGTAAAGCCTGAAAAACTGAAGAATATTAAATTTATATTCTGTTAATATTTTCTTCTTTGGTAACCTTTACAATCTATGTAAAGCACTTTACATACAGTTTCATACTTCTGTGGCACAGTCTCAAGTCACTCGGGTACCTTCACGCTGACAGAGCAGGTACTGGAATTAGCAGGATTTGTGCAGACTGAGCATCTCGGGTACTTATACGGCAGCACACCCGAGGCACCCCATCAGCTGCATTACCTGCTTCTAATCCTATCTGTGACTGTTCTCCTCCACCTTCTCCCAAGAATGGTCACGTTCAAAACCCTACACCTCACCTCATGTGGGAACAGCCCACTCTTGAAGGCAAGTGCAAGGACTTGGCTTCAGCAGAGAGATCTACCAGCTTAAGTATGCACTATAATTACACTGGTATAATTTCCTTAAACACACAAACAAAAGCCCCTTAATTTGGCACCGGAGCACATGTGAGTTATGCAAACAGCTATGCCAGTCTAAACTATTACTGCCCATTAACCTGTTTTCTGAGCTCAGCGCCTCCTCTGCAGGAGACTGCTGCTGATGCCTGCTGGCAGAGTTGCTCATGTGAATGCTCCCTACCCTGCTGCAGTTGGTTTTTCACATTTCTTCAGCTAACCTAAGCTATTTTGACTGAATCAGGTTAGAAACCATTGATATGAGTAGCTCTGCAAACAGCCACCAATGAATGACGAACAGCTAAGTGCAGAAACCTCTTTAATGGGTTCAGATGGATGTGAATCCCATCAAAAAAATCTAATCGGTCAAGGACATTCAAAGAGTTACAGATTCACACCAGCAGTATAGCCACACTATTAAGCATCCCCTAGCCACATGAGACCTTGAATATTCCATTCAAAGCGAATTTTGGGGGGCATACTTAAGTCTGTGTCTTTTAAGACTAGTAAGAACTACCCTCTTACGCAATCTGGTTCAAGTTTTTGCAAGTCTCTTGCACTGCTTCAGCTTAAAAAAAAATAATAATCAGGTCTAAAAATAGAAAAGCAGTAGAAGAAGACTGACAGTAGGGAAGGGGGATGTCAAAGATGCACATTACTGTAATTGAATATATGAACCTGAACTTTTTAAATTCAAAGAGATAGTGTCTGGGGAAGTCACGTCAATTAGAAGTGTCAAGAAGCGCAAAAGGATGCTACTTTTGAGAACAGTTTTTTGGTTGTTATGAAAGCAAGATACTTTGTAATATTATAACCAACAGCAGCTTCAAGAGAATTTTACAAGAGAGTTTGTTCACATGAAGACTACACTAACCCGACCTTCAGAATTCCGCCTCCCCCTATTCCCCCCCGCTTTTTTAAGAATCATCACAATGTATCGACAAGGCAATACTGACAGTATTAATAACCCCTGCATGCAGAAATCTGTCATTTTAAGTTAAACACAGTCAAACAATAAGGTTTAAACTCCGTTCATAACCTCCCTTATACTTACAGGTACCAACAGTGGAATAAAAACTGATTTGTCATATTCTACACACTCCAACATTCCTGCAATAGAAAGGATTAAGGATGGAGTTTCAGGCAGTATTCCAAGATTAATCTCTTGTTAGGTAGTCATTAGTATTTTGTTGAATTGTCTTTTTAGAAAAACAGGGTCTAAGCCTAGACATGCTTGCAAAGTAGATTTTGAGGTACTTTGATTCTGCTAGAGATTCAAAACTTCTGTAATTTGAGAAAGACTAAAGCTTACAAATGGTTTTTTTGGTACAACAGGAATACATTAAAAAGAATAGTACAACTAAATGGTAATCTTTAGGAATAACGATCACCAAATCTGCATGCATCCATGCCAAACATTCATTTAACAACTATTAAGTTTAACAGACTCTTTATAGAAGCTTTTCTAAAAAGCAGAACCTAAATTGCTAAACCCAAGGTAATCCTTATCTTTTCAGTTCAAAAGCTTTAACACACCAGCACACTCTGAAAAGTGAGCAAGGATGAATGCCAACAGTAGATTTCAGACCTCCTTTGGCCTCTTCGACTAAGCTTGCCATTCACATTTGAAAGATGATTCCTGATAACTACAAGTTTCTGCAGATCTGGGAAGAATGTGTTGAGTTTTGCACACTACAGGCAAGTGTTCTAATGGAAGTTTTCTGAACTAGGAAGGATTACAGAGTGATTAATGCAGTAGTCTATGAGCCTTAAGTCCTATTTTCTCCCAGTGCTTTTAAAATCTGTGTCTGTCTTGACACAGCAGAGGATTCTGAAGGCCAGAGTTCTAAGTCATAGATGAGGTTCTGATGACAATCAAGGCAAGAATTCTATTTCAATTACTGAATGTGTTGTCACGTTTCTAGGAACTCCATTCTCACTGAATTCCTATTTCCAGAGCTAGAGTGTTTAAAACTGTCGAAAGAGACATTCTTCAAGCCTGTAGAAGAAAACCCAACGATACAGAAAGGGCTTCTCTCCCTATGTTGTCAATGCTCCCACTTCTCATTATATGCACTTAGAATCTCAGAAATATTAAATCAAGCACAAACAAGACATTTTAGACAGTCAAAATCACACATTTACACAGCAGCCACTGTGAACTTTATTAAGACGTGTTTGCCAGTTAAACTGCCATTACTTTATTGACTTCTCCACTTACTTGTAGAAAATCAGTTCTCTCATAATGGCTCTGGATACCATTTACTGCCAGGTAAATGTTGAATCACTGGCAATGTATGCTCTCCTTGGAACTCTGGCAGTCTTACCATGAAAACAGCTATATCCACCTCTGCAAAATTTGAAGCGAGCAATGCATCTTTCATCCAAGCAACAAAGTCATTCTTGAGGCAGATGTCATGCTAGCCGAACAGCAAAACCGCCTTTACATTAAGCAATCTTTTCCATCATGACAGTTCCACAAAATGAAGTGCAATTTGTGAGGAAAAAAGTCTGTAAGATACCAGTTATGCATTCTCTTCACGTAACTGTGTAGTCAAGTCTTATTTCTCAGGCTGGAGAGGTTGAGCTAAAATGCAACACAGCATGACGATCTATCTTCATGAAAATGTCCTGTTGCTAATGCATCTGCTTTTGCCTCCTTTCCTCTTTAATAGTCCTATGCAGTCCTATGCATTAGAAGTCAGAACAAGGCTTCTTCATTCACCTGGAGTCAGAGTTATATTCAATTCTCTAAGCAACTCACAATGCAGTCTACATGCATCTCTCAAAAGAAGTTCTCCACTTCTCAGTAATCCAACCATCAGAGAAGATATTTCCCTACTTCTTCAACTGCAGAAGTTGCTTTAATTCCTTTTTCATATTCATCTTGTAGCCACGTGGCAAAATAGCATTGTCATGGGCTACATATAGTAGGATTTAATCAAGAGTTTCAGTAGATTGCCCGAGGATTTTTAGTACTGTAGTAGGCTTCACAGGCAGCTACATAAGCAGATTCTGGGAAGAAATCATCATGGTATTCTGCTAAAAACCTGAGAAGAAAGCACACCAAAAAAAGAACAGAACATGAAACATTTAAGAGAAAAGCTATTTTCAAATTAATTTTTAAGCTCAGCAAAACCACAGTCTGGGAATTAAGAATTATTACACTTTGAAACTTGGCATAAAAAAGGCTTGCCCTATTTTTTTTTACAAGTTTTACATAGTGAGAAACAGCCTTCCTCTATCATTCTCAAATCCAAATAGCATTAAAAAAAATCGCTGTAGCTCAATAAAAAAAAAAGTTGGAAGCTACACTCAGAAAAGAATGCAAAGAACTAACGCAGAAGACAAAAAAAGTGAAGAGACCTTTCTGCACCTTCTGTCAGTCACCTGCTCAGCATACTCTTTTCATTTATGTCAAATACTGACATAGTGATAACTGAAAATCCTGTTTCTTATAAAAACGGCCAGTAACCGTTAAGTCAAACTGTATCTTTTAAAGGTAAGTAAAGCTATGATTTGTTCTTTCACGTGCCTGTGCATTCAGGGTCTCCACCCTTCGTGAGTATCGGATTTAAATATGGCTCTCAAAAACAAATATGCATCTTTTGAAAATCCAGTTCCCTAACTTCACATTTCTGCAAAAGCTGGTCTTCAAATATTATTCAAACAGCCAAGCACTCAGTATTTCATCATGTCTTCCTGCTCTGCTAACATACAACTCTTTCTTTGGTTTAGGACTGAAAATGAAAATAAACAGTGCTGCTACTAATACCAGTAACAAACAGGTAAAATTACTATAAGCTCTCTGCTCTTCCCTTCATATACAAAGATACCGGGTATACAAATGGGGGCAAAAGGGCAAAACAGTTCTTAAACCCTGAAGTACACAATCAAGCTGTACTTCAGCAAAAAACACAGACCCTCAAAAATACCTGGATATCAAAGATGAGTATCAATAAGTGTGGCAAGATGTTAGCTACAGGTTCTTTGGTTCCTGTTATTTCTGTTGCTTCCTGCTCTAACTCAAATGTCATTTGCAGAATCCGATTTCTCCCAAGAACCATCAGCTAGAGAGATGACTTCACTATCAGAAGCTAAAAACACCAGTTCTGAATAACCAATACTCTGGACACAGAAAGTCCAAATTAAAAAAAGTACAGGTGAATGCAATTAAAACCATAGCGTTTATCCAACCTCACTCACAGCTACACTGCCTGAACTAGGCATGTCCTTTGATCTTGTGAGCCAAAGCATTGAAGAATACTGCCAAGATTCTCTATACAAGGCAATCTAAATTCAATTAGGAATATATTAATTGCTGAGAGCTCATACAGGAAGGTTACAGCACAAAAACGTAGATAAATGAGAAAAGGTCAGTGTCGTCCCCTGCCCTTGTATTTAAACATGGGCATCGAACAAGTGCTAAACTGGAGAAATAACTGATTACATCCTACTAATTCTAGGAAAAGCAGTGAGAAATGCAAGCCTTTTTAGAAGAAATCAGTGCTTCAATGTGTCACCATTTATTTAGAAGGCACTTTGTCAACTTCCTCCCTAATCGCTATTTCATAGGAGTTCTGCAATTAACAGTATAGAGGGACCTAGGGTGGTTTCTGATGTAAAACATTTCAGGTTTAAAAACCTGAGTGAACTGGCTGAATAACCAATACACATCCAGAAGATCAAACAGCAGCTTGGTTTTGGTTTTAAATATTATCTAAGGAATTGAGTGGAAAAGGCTCTGTTACATGACCCGTAACAGTGTCTAATCAAGCACATAATTTCTGGCAATATTCAGCTGGGCAGGTACTGCCAAAAGGGAGAAAGGGCTCTTCGATTTAAAGCAAGGATCCAACTGGCTCTGCCACAGACTGACACCACATAAGCTATCACAGTAAGTGTGTAAGAGCTAAGTAAATTTAAAGTCTTCATTCACGCAATCCTAAGCACATTAAATACTTCAGCATACTTTTTTCCTTAGAAGTATTCATACTGTGATAGTTTCTCATTGGGTCCAACAGCAGCTTCCAATTTTATTAAATAGCAAAAAACTAAAAGGATTACATAATTAAGGTTGAGAGATAATTTTTTAAAAATCTATGAAAACTATTCTGCTAAACCAAAAAAGTTGTTTTTAGTATTATAGCATGTTAGTTGTATTATACCAATTTCCTATTCACAGAAATAAAGACATTTAAATAAAAGAAATAAAACCAGCAGTGAAATATTTTCCCCTGAAAGAACAAAAGACAGTCACAATCAATGCAACAAATGACTAAGCAGTGAATCCAAATTAGTTAAACTTTGGCAAAAGAATGAACCACAAAAAGATAGTTTTATTCTTTTCTTAAACTAAAAAAAATAGGACAAATCTACATTGAAACCACCAATATTTGATTAATACACTGTTTGAATGCCATTACTTATTGATTTACTAGCCTTTGTCATTAAAACCATTCACCATCTACTTTTCTAGGCTTATCAGGCCACAAATTGCTCTAATACTTTACACAATGCTTTTTTTCATGAGATAGAGATACACCTTAGAAAATAACCCAAAGAAACACAAAAACAATTCACACAACCAGATCCTCCTAATCTTCACTGAAACATGTCATTCATTTGCACTACACACACACACACACTTTACCCTAGGAAAACCACTACAAAAGAATACTGCAATTATAGCAACTTAGAAGCTAATAAAATACCCGAGTCACCAACTGCTATCACCTCTGACTGTAGCTAGCGACAAATCACTGTCTGGGATATGTGCAGTTGGTATGAAGTGAGTGTGACAAGGCCTAAAACCTAACAGACTTGAGCCAAGCTTTTAAAATACTTAGATTGCACAAGGTTAAGATGAGCGACAAATGGCATTTAATTAACAGTTCTTCATTAATATGTGTTAATGACTTCAAGAGATAAACACTGAGTACAAATTACAGGGGCTGATCAAATTTTTAGTGTCATTGGCTAACTTTCTATAAAACACAGTACCAAGTGCTAGATTATACGAGGCAGTATGTTTTAAAAGAACATCAATAGAACAAAGGAATCTGTAGAGGACACTGGGTAGCTGACAGTTCCAAGAAATTTAAGGGCAACTAATGGGAAACAGGTTCATTTTCTCTTACAAATTTCCTTGACTTTTGCTTAAGATCATCAGTCATAAATGCCAGTTTGGTGCAAGCTAAAGCGAGAGCTCGTGAAGATGAGAAATTTTAGCTGAGATACTTGTGGCACAGCTACAGCTCAAAAAAAAAAAAAAGGCAAGCAAAATGCATGCAGTCAAATGTACACCTCTCTATTCTTAATGTAAGAGTTGTAAAAAGCAAATACCCCAGAGCTAGCAGATACAAATTACTTTCAGCAGAGAAGCAGGATGAAACAGGCAAAAGAACACAAGATCAGTTTCTGTCCCAATCCCCTGTATATCTGTATACAAAGAGCAGTGGCCCTTCTAAAGCTGCTTTCTATTCCAACTACGTCGCAGTGCAGAAAGCTGGCACAGAAATATTAGGAGTCTCATAAGACTCTTAGCTTCTGGGTATTTCACTAATGCTTTGCTCTTGGAAAAGCTGAAATAGCACAAAGACCAATTTCACTGGCACCTGCAAGTCAAGAGCCAAGATTTACGAACAGAGGGAGCTGTACCTAGCAAGCAGAGCCAACAAACTTCAGCTATAGATCACAGAATCATAGAATGGCTTGGGTTGGAAGGGACCAAAGGTCATCTAGTCCAACCCCCAAAAGCACATTGCTATTTATCTATTCAGAAACTGCTTTGTTACTTTTAACTCATAAACCCGATAAATTCAGTCACCTGTTGCATTATTGCCTTTTTCATTTTTATAACTTTTACAAAGTTCATATGCATGCCACCTACACAATGAAACTGCTTACCAGTAACTGAATTTTGAGATGCACAGTCCACACAAACATCCTGATGTAAGACTGCACACTTTTCCCATCATGAGCATCCACAAAAAGAGTACTTATGCTTTACGCTCCTGCTCAGAACAGAGGTAATAGTGCACAATGCAGCTATTTCCCCCTCTACAACAGTCTCCTAGAAGAGCAACACTTCAGAAAGGACTAGAGGGGATGGAGACAAGGGAAACAGACGTGGGCAACCTAGCCTGAAGAATGCCTGTGTTCTGATCTTCAGGTGTAGCAGGCCATTAGCAAGCCTACCTCAGGTGACTCCAAGCAATAGCCTCACAAATATACTACCATCTGGCTGAGAGTTACACGGGAGATCTACCAATAAGAGGCATAAAACTACCGTTATCCACATTAAAAGGCCACTTGACATATGTCAGGAACGTTTCTCAACAGAGTCACTGAATTAATATGAGTTTTAAGAGTGTCATCTGGTAGCAAAAACGTCTTTGTCTTGGCAGCATCAACACAACCTATTACCCGAACAGTCTCTGCATGAAGAAAAACACTCTTCTAAATGTCAGCTACTATCACATGAATAAACTCAGGGATAGCCTGAAAAATGTGAAAATTATGAAGAAAGGAAAACCTTAAAATTAAGAAGGACAACCTCAGCCATAAAGGTATAAGAATACAGAGTTAAAAGGAAAAGTTTCCAAGAAGGTGACATCTTACACACTTTCACTACAGCTCTGAGTTCTACAAGGTAAGCAGATGCTTTGATGAGATCAGTGGCCTCAGCTAGATGCTGTTTGAAAGGCAACTGTAATGATCTATCTAAAGGAATTTGCTTAAAGAGCATGATGGGTCCTAACTCTATGAGTCACACCTCATCAAAAGAAATATCATTTGCATATCAAGCAGCTATCTGCTCTCCAAGACTGCTACTCAAATGCAGGAGTTGAAAGCTAAAAGGCTTAGTTTCACACAAAAGCATATGCCACCACTTGCCCCCCACCCCCTCCAACTGATAGGCACATCTCCATCTGGAAGGCTGCTCAGGGCAAAAGCTCACCAACACGAAGTGCTTCATAACCCCAATGCAGTCAACAGAACAAGTGAAGTGAAAAGTTCCAGGTGTTTATTCTGATATCCAGTGTCTGAAGAACCATGCCAAAGGAACCAACAGGCTTGTTTTGTTGACCAGACTCTTGTCACTCACCCACATACAGAAACAGAGATCATCTTCCTTGGCGTTTAAAGAGCAAATGCAGAGAACTCTAAAAATGCCAAGGTGCCAAGGTAATCAGGCTAAGTGAGTGAAAGTTAAAAGTGGTAACTTCTAGTAGACCTTCTGGGAAAACAGTCCCAGAAGAGCTCAATACAGGAGTCCTTGGTTGGTCTTAAAGATGAAGACCCACTCCTGACAAGGCCAACACAGATCCCAGAATCAATTCCTAGAGCTGCCTTTAAAAAAGCTACCATAACACTTTGGGCAGCCTCTCACTTCAGATGCATGATCCAAACCTCTGCTATTACAATTAGGAATATGCTCCCCATTCAAATACCAAGGCACCTGATGATTTGCTAAGTTGAAGGAAGAGAAGCAATCCGCATGGTACAGTTTCAGGCACTATTTTTGGCAAAGCAACCAAACCTTAGTCAAGAACAATAAGCACACACCAGCAGATTCTGCAGACCAACCAGACAACAAAAGCCTGCTGAAAATAAGAACCTGTACAATACCAGGTAGTCACTAAGAAGCTTTCAACATAAAGGTGCCAAAAGTATGAGAGGACCCAAAATGGCAGTTACCTTTCTACCCATTCAACAAATACAGCAAAGCCCAAATACAAAGGTAATAATGCCCTAAAATAAGGCATATACATTCACTGTGCAAGTAGAATTCCTTCATTTCCAACTCTTTCAAAACTTAAAAAAAAAAGTTCCTTTACCTTTTTGTGCCTCTAAACCTACATCTGTCCACTGACACTTGAAGCCTAGATGTGAGAAAATCAAGGTTCTAATTCCATAACGTTTTCTAGTATGTCATAATTGCTATCCTGCACAGATACTTTTTGTCAAGTAACCAGTTAATCCCAAAATTGAGAGGCAAATAAAAAAGCCCTAATCAATAAAGAAACAGTATCAGCTTTGCATTCTTTGTGATCTTCCAAAAAGTGATTTTTAATCAGTTGCCATCTTGCAACTTTATTAAGTCACAATGAGCAGGAACTTCATCACAAGCAACTTCACCCAAATAAAGATGTTTCCTATTCCATTCACCATGTGCAACGCTTCATTTTTTCATTCTCAGAAAGCCACTAATAACCTCTCATTAACTGCACATTAGCACAGACTAGTGGTCATAATTTACCACTACAATTACATTTAATAAAACTACTACACTCAAAAAATGTTGTGCTATCAAAACCAGAGATCTATTTCTTAAGGATACTTCAAACAACTTGTCATGTTTCTATAGACATGTTTTATTATCACAGGCTTTTAATTTAGTCACATTCTGATTTGGCTTCCTTCTCATAAAATATTCAACAGTGTTAAAATACTTTTCTACCCATGGAGCAGAGTGGCACGATAAATACAAACATTGTAAAACACCAAGAAAAAAAATGAGATCTGAAATGAAAGAGACAACTTACAGGATATACCGAGTTTGGTTTTATTAAAAACTCACTGATATTTCAATCATTAAGAATGTAGTTTTCCATAATCTGAAATACTACATATTGGCCTCATCTCAAAAAGTGTATTAGAAATTTTAGAAGCATTTTAGAAGTATTTCATCACTTGCTCATTCTTCTGTATTTCATGAAAGTCAAAATACCTATGGCTTTCTGAAGTGCTGTACCATTTTGTTTTGCCTTTTTTCCTAAAAATGCAAATGACATTGACTGAAATTACCTCAGTGAAGATGGGTCTTACTATTCTAAAACCAGACATGCTATATTCTCCTGATTTAAGTATATCCTATTGGTCAACAATCCTGAGAAGTAACCTCTGTGATCCCAAAACAGTTTTCCAAGTCAAGGCTGTGTTCAAATCAACGGAAACAACACAACAAAAGCCGGCACCTTCTTGCCTATCATTTCTCATTGCTTAAGCAGCCTCCAGAGGCATGCTAGGCACCTCACAATACAAAGAAGTCTTAAAATACAGCACATACAGCATTTTATTAAAAATAGGGCTGAAATAGTGGAATCAGTTAAAAGGCAATACTTCATCTCAAAAACTTAACAGTTAGGAAGATTTAATCTGGGGTCTTTTGCTAGTAAGATTACCAGTTAGTAGGCACCAGTTACTGTGTTAGCTTCTACTGCTTGCACCTGAAGACCAAACTCAAACTGTGATAGTCAGTGAAACCAACTGGTGAGTTTGTCACTAACGTCCATTTCAGACTTATTCTTCTGCATGTATTATGAATTATTTCAGAGCTAAATAACTTGATTTGTACTTGATTTGACAGACTAATTTTCTTTACTTCTGCAAACTCTGTAATTAAGAAATCAACTTTCATGCCCTCCATGAAGAAATTTTCATTATGGACACTTGTAGAAAGCTGCACTAAGCACAAAGGGTACAGCTTCTATTTAATATGAAACTTAAGAGATGTATGAAATACATCTTTTAAAAAGATAAACTGTCTGGGAAACTGAGATAAATCTTGTCTAGCAGCAATCTGAGGGCATGACTGGAAAATGTTACCCACATAGCATCTCAAAGTGAATTTAATGCATCTATCAAGTACTGAGTACACTCAATAAAACAAGCTTCTAGACAAAGTGTTGTATGAAATAAGTCTCAGTTTCTCAGCCCACATGAGATTAATAGTACAAATGTTAAATGAAACTTTAAATTTTAGCCATAAAATCATAATACAAAATAAAATCAGTATTTATGCCAGAACTAAATCAGTTGTGCACCACATGAAAGTTTCATTTAAAAATACATAAACTACTTATGCTTGGACTACTCTACCTAGAATTCAAAGAAGATTCAGAAACAGTTTTACTAATGCAAACAGACAGCTTCAATCCCTTGTCTGCTATTACAAAAATAAAGAAAAGGAGAGTACTTCAGCTTGTCACTCAAGAGCAATTCACTAAAAGAAATTAGGCAGTCTTAAGTAAACTGGCTGCTATCATCTAATGCATACAGACTGCGTAGGACAGTTCTTACCTTTCAAAAGGTAAGCCAGAACAGAACTGATAGAAAATATTTTTAATAAACATCCATTAATCCTTTCCTTCCCAAAAAGTAAAGGACAGAATGTGAAAGCTGAAGAACTAGAAGAAGATGTCACCTCAACCTCGAGTTTTCTCTTGTGATGAGAAACAGATAATGCAGAAGTATTTCCGTGATAAAAATCAAGTCTGAACAAGTTCCTAGAAAATGTAATTGTTTGACCGCTTTCAATGACATATGGGACAAAAAAAGAAATACCCAAATTAAAGATGTCCTAAAGCCCCACGAATACGCGTTGAAAGAAAATCTCATAATTTGCATTGGTTTCTATGTCACGTGTTTGAATATACAGTAGCATATCTGGCAAGGAAACTAGTGTAAGATATTTGTAACAAAGCTACCGAAGATCAAATGCTTCCTACAGCAGTAACTGTAACTTGGAAGCTTTTTCAGGAAGGCTCTCAATTTGACCAGTTCTGACAAAACCATAGAAATCATGATTTCAGCGCAGAAAATGAACACTGAGAACAGCATCAGCAAAACACACATGACACCGGCTTAGAAAGCACTTGAAAAAAACACACAGCCCTCAAATACTTTGTTGTACCAGATACCCGATATCCACACTATGCTTGCCTTGGGGGGCTCATTTTGCTTTAGCTGTAGTTGGGTCTTGAGGACTGAATGCCCCCTAGTACTGGAGCACATTTCTGGTTAAGTGTTTTCCAAAAGGAATCCAGCTTGTGTACACAGAGCACTCTGCGATGCAACACAAAGCATGGTAAGTGGGAACTACCAAGAGATTTGCTTCAAAAACACAGTTCTGTCTGACCTAAAAATGCTGATGTAGAAACAGCTTCTGATTTTTTTTTTTTAATTTCTATTTATAGACGACTACACATTTCAAAGAGATGGGCAGATAGAAAAATGACACATATGGATACTACCACTAGAACTTTCAGTTTAATCATCTCCCTACTTGTAGTGGGGGTGGGGGACATGTTTCCTCCTTCCCTCTATTCCGCTCCACCTCAGCTCATCCATAGAACAGGTACAAAGAAACTGCATTTAAGATACTAAGAGCAGAGACCTGCTCTGACCAGTGCAGAAGAATCTGAACAGGCAGAGGTCTGAGAAAAACTGATTTGATCCACAGTGAGTTAAGCACCCTAAATAAAACTCACTCCAAGCAAAAATAGGTTTCCAACAAGAAGCACTAATGTTGTTCTGTTTAACTTAAAGATATTTTGAATACTAACAAGGATCTGACAGAGATGGAAAAAGGAATCAGTAAAACTTAAAAATTAAATGCTTCAAGAGAAAAATTTTATATTGTAGAAAATTTGACATTTGAGACATCTTTTATTTTCAATAAAAAAATAAAGTAAAAGCATTTTAAAGCTTTCATCTCCCTGATCTCTAACGTGACTTTTGATATGCTAGTGCCACATTGTTACTTTTCCGTATGTTGCTACTTAAGAGTCTTTGACCAAAATTAAGTTAGGAGTTCCACATTTGTTCCAGATGTTTACCATTTACAACACTTTCTCCTGTAAGTTTTGCTTGGCAAATTCATTTTCCACTGTACTGATGCTGCACCATAGAGTGCCACACTAGATATCTAACTACCACTACAGTGCCATGCAGAGATACTAACTAGAGCACCTGACACAGCTGACCACGGTGCAGGTATGACCACACTGACTCCAGCCGTGGAGCCAGTGCGGCCAGAAAGGGTTTGGGTACCTCTACAAGCCACTGCATTGCATAACAGAGAAACCTTTCAGTTCAGGACAGGTTTTTCTTTAAAAAAAAACCTACCATAATTAAAAACATGTTCTAAAACACAAGTCTCTCCCCCTGCTAATATCGACGCAACATCAAAACTCTCAGATTATGCTCTCAAAAATAACAATGCAGAGTTTGTATTTCTTCATAAAACATGCTTCTTAACCAAGTCAGACTTCTCATTCTACACATGCTAGCAAACAAACTTCTATACTTCAGTGCTCTATCACTGTATCAAAACTTTAAGTAGGGAGTTCAGGTTCCCTTCAGTTTGAACTACAGAATCAAAAATCTAGTAATCTTCATTCAGTTTGTTATTATGAAAATCTTATACTAATTTTATCATATTCTTGTAGTTCTAGAGAATGAACATCTTATTTTAAAAACCCTTTGTCATTCCAGGACACTTAGATCTTTGTAACAATGCAAACACTGCTGTGGTACATTGTGTCACATTACCTGAGAAACATTTCGAAGTGTTTTACTAAAGCCTTTAGGTTTTTGTCAGGAAAGCACATCTTCCCCAGTATTTCTGGTAGCTTTACTGTAAATAAGAAAAATAATATTTACACCTGTTCTTTTAAAAGCAACTGCCAATTACTTTTATCCACTATACACAAAAAAAGAATATAAAAACTTCTTCTCCCTGCAGCCTCCACTTTTCTTCGCAAGTTACTCAAGGATCTTTCAAAACCTTACTAAGAAGAAACACGTTGAGAAAGCGAATGCTGCTTGGTTTAATGATGTTTGACAGTGTATTGGAAGTAATGCTTGTTTACTTTTGTTAAATGAAGGCTTATAGAGCCAGTAAGAGATAAGCAAATTTATGAACAGCCTAAGAGATTTAAACAAATTAAAATGTACACTTCTCCAAAAATAAAATTAAATGTGATAAAGCAAACAGAAAATCACATGGATACAGTCACTGAAAAAACAAAAAACAAAACAAAAAAACCAACCCAAACAAAACACCAGACAAACAAAAACCAAATAAAGCAATTTTGATTCAGCACAGTTTTGCATTCGTTTACCAAACATTCGTAGCAAATGTTGAGATCCATAGATATATGAAGGAGGCGGTGGTTGATCACTCGGTGGATAATTCTCTGGCATCAATTTCCAGGACAAAACCTAAGCATAAGACATGAAAATGTTGGTTATGAAATCTTTATAGCACCATAAATAATTTAGTCTGTGCAGAACTTCAAAATCAAAGATGAAGTCAGTAATACAAACAAAACCTTTTCTTACACAGCCCTACTCTGAGGTCAACGAAACCTTTAATCATTGAATCTGGGGTAGTAACATAAAAATCTGTTACCTCATTCAATTCATTGTTTCTTCTACCTTCAAAGCCAGTAAAAACCGCACTCCCCTCTTTGCTAGGAGTCAAAGTTATAGGTGAAGATGATCCACTATGGACAGGGGTTTCTTCAAAAGGGAAGGAAAAACAGAACAAAACAAGTCAGAAATAAATGTTATCTGTTTTATGGAACTATAAGCCATTAAACGTAACTAAGGCTTGCTGCTAAAGTGTTTAGTCTTAAACACCGAAATTCAATAAATGCTATCCTAAGTAGGCTCACAGAAAAGCAGCTCCTTGAATTCTGTTGAGAAATATAGGACCAAAGTACTAAGAATACTGCTTTGTATAAGCTTCAGAGATAAATAATTGATACAAAAAGTAATGAACTTCTATCTCAATCACTCAGTCCACCATCCAGATGACATTAAAAAAAGAACAAGACTTAAAATCTTGTTTATAGCAATAATTTAAAGAGCAAAACCTACTTTTTTCCAGGTGCAAGAAGAGCTTTGGCATAGAAGCTGGGGTCTCAAGATGCCGTCGTTTAGGTTGCGGGGAAGCACTGCTTTCTGACAACCTGTCGCAGTTAGAGCTATGGCGCGTAGAACGTCTCAGCGACTGCAGAATTTCAGGTTCAGCTTTTCGTCTTTTTGGTGTGGCTGGCTCCCCTGTTGTAGGCTGGCTGTCAGTTGACTGAGGGGTTGGTGGATTCAACAGAGGAGGACTTGGGGAAAGCTCCTCCTGATTTCTAGGAAATAAAGGCAGCTTTGCAGAAGTGAAGAGATCAGGGCTCTTCCCCCAAAAAAGATCCTTCTAGTTTCACAGATCTTGTTAAATATTTATTCAAATTAGACAGTCTTCTCCCAATAACTATCAAAGTGATGAGGCCTTCTTTTAAATACTATTTTCCAGAAGCAGATTCATTTTCAAATTTGAAAGTTAAGCAACACAAATTTACATTTCAACGTAAATATTTTTTTTCTCAGGAAGTTACAGCATAACTCTACATCAGTCAGTACAAACCTCTTCTGAAGTTAACCAGACAGAAATTCAGAACCTGAATTCTAAATTCAGGCAAGCAATTCACAGAAAAGTTCAACATTTTATCAAGACAATTTTTAAGTCAAAGTTTGTGAGAAGTCATCCTATTCTGAACACATAACTACATTCTATTGCATTTTCCTCAAGAGATAAGCAGCATTAGACTCCGTATACCCAACCTACCTGCTAGTATTTGTTGAGTTTTCTTTGATGGGAAGAAAGAATTTTGATGAAGTCACCTTCTTAAATTGAGCTTGTTCATAAGGATAGAGCAAAATTAATGGAAGTGTGAAGTCAAAGGTTATTCTCAGTCCATCCACCATCTCTTTACATAGCTCAACACTAGAGGAAAAAAAAAGATCATGAATTTCAAAGTTGCATGTCAAAATCTGTCAGTGTAGTTGTAGGAAATTCCCTTTTAATGCAGATCACTAACGTCTTAACTATGATATGCTGACTTCATCAGTAAGTAATAATAAGTGATTAAAAGTGTACTTAGAGACAGTGATTGCTGTTGGTAACTTCAAACAAATGCAAATTTTAGAAGTCTGCTTAATAAGGTCAAACAAAATCATACAAACGTTCTGTTGTATTACTATTTACTGGATGAATAAAATCTACAGTTAGTTTTTCATGGAAGCATTATTCTGTTTCTCCAGGTTTACTAGGCTCAAAAAAGAGGCACTTGCCAGAAAAACATAAGTACTTAATAGATTGAATCTCTGTCTAAAAGGCATATGCAGAATTTGATCTATAGCCGCAAAGATGCGGTTAAGGCTGCGCTTAAGAGATATCCAGTGAACCAACAAAACCAGATACATTTTCATCAGAGATCAGCTTCCAATAGCCTGCTCCAAGTAACAAAAGCACTACATTTAGAGGCTACGAGGAATTTCATTTGTGGGCCTGATTCACGGTGCTAAGGGGTGAGTAGATGTGCTGTTACAAGCAGAACGAAGAACACAGACCAGTCCATCTCCAACACCTCTCACCTCTATGAAGGCATTCATCTCTCATGTCTCAAGTGCATATATGCGTATGGTAACAGTGATTTGATCCTGCCACAATGACCCACATTAGAAATTCCATACCTCCTACTATCATTCTATACCACCTGCTAAAACTATGTGTTTGTTGGGGTTTTCTTCCTTTTTTTTAGAACACTATATATAAATTGGCTCAGGGGACCATCACGTGCAGAAATTCTATCACATCCAAGAAGGTCAATTACCTTCTCTGTTAGAGCAGTAAGGGCAATACAACAAAGTCATCAACTGAATCTCTCCTACTTAATGGATCACTGAAATTATACATAAATTCCTTATTAAAGCACCTTCATTACTGAAGAAATCACTTAAACATACACCTTTAAAAATCATAATGTGCGTACAACCTTCTGTTCATATTTCTGATGTCTCATCTAACTTCTTGTTTGGGAGATTATATTACAAAGAAGGAAAGTATCATTAATCTGTCAAATAATGAATGACATCAATATAAACCAAGACACTCAGACCAAAATATTGCAAGGAATATCATAATTATGCACCACTGAAATAGAACATGGTAACAAAAGTCGAGACTTCTCGTTGATAAAATATGAGATTTCACCCCATTGTAGACTTAGATAAAGAACCAGTCTCATCTAATATTGAGAATCTTTAACATAAGAGAAAAAAAAAAAAAAACAAACAACCCCACACTGTAAACACATAGAGTTTACACAATGTACTTGTAGCATGGTAAAAGAATATACAGCTCAGCTGAGAAAGCAAGAAGTAAGATGCAATCAATTTTAATGAACTGGATTGGTGTTACTACACACATTGTTTCCCTACACATTGACGCTAGGGTTTAAGATACATTAATTAAAAAAAAAAAAAAAAAAAAATCACCTGCACTTGGAGTTCTTTAGAATTGTTTGTATAAAATTTTTATCCTTTATAAAATTCGAAGCTGTTCAGTTTTGTTTAAGCAGGGAATTCTCATACCACATACTCTCTCGGTGCTCAAAAAATTCTTCACATAGACAACAGCAACACATTCTTCCAAAACGGGTCACAATATTCACAAGAACTTACATGATAAAAGGGGATATTGATGCTTTTGCATAATAACTTTTCAGATCATAGGGACTCTCTCACTGATAGACAAATTGTCAGTGTTACGGTACTATACGTACCTGTCAAATATTTTAAGCCCCATAGACAGACATACATCACAGTATAAGCTCACAGGAATGAACAGCCTTGAAACAGAACACAGAATGCAAAGTCATTCTTCTTGTGACAATAGCACTGGACTAAAGATCACTTACTTCTTCTCTGGTGGCACATAATGAAGATTCATATTAGCATGTGGAGTCATCTGATGGTGCCGAGATCTTTCATTGGCTGAAAAAGCAGCATTAATAGCAAAATGTTTCACATATGACTCCAGGATGGTTATTATATTTGTCTGACAAGGAAGCTTCACTAGCTGAAAGGGAAACAAGAAATCAATGTCGTACAAAAACAATTAGTAAGTATACCAAGCTAAAACAGGAGCTTGTAATGTACTGACTAGTTTAATAAGTCTCTGTTACATGAAGTTATTTCAGGAGTTATTAATGTGAACCCTTAAACTGCATTTTTGATCAATCCTTTATAAACATCTGGAGAAACAAAAATATGGTCAGGCTAACAAGCTTGCTACATTTCCAGCTTTAAAAAAAATAATCTGCACTCTAAAACACAACTGGGTACTGAAATGTTACATTCTTAAATACAATGACAACTCACTGTTTTAGCTATAGAGAAGTCTGCTCCCTACACTCTTTTCACTCTTCCTTATATTGTCTAAGCTCACCTTTGCAACAAAGTTCAAAAAACCCAGGAGCTGTTATACACAAGAACTACTTCTGATGCCCTCCCGACCCCTCCATGCACATTCATTTCGTAGCTTTTATGTCATACCCGTTTTCTTCTATTAATATAGTAACAGTCTTCCTCAAGCTTCTTTTTCAAGACTTCAGGAATTTCTATGCTTATTGCTCTTTCTTCCATGTCCCTTTTTGTGTGAGTGTCTTGTTCTTCTTTCTAAAACAAACCAGTGCCAGAAATAATATATTGGTTGTGCTTATGAACATTAGTGAAAAAGAACTTCAGAAGTCAGGAAACAACATAACAATCAAGTTTTGTCATGCAAAAATAAAATATATAAAGTATAGTAAACATTTAAGTGGACAGTAGCTTTACTGTAAGCAATTTAACAATACTGCTTTGAAGTCATATGTGAACTCATTTTTTTTAAACTTTTTTTTTAATTTAGCATTTGCTTAACTATTTAACACAGAAGAACGAACAGAAATTTGTTAGGTTTTGCTGCTTCAGATCACCCACACTGTAGTAGGTAGATTCCACAGACCTTCAGAACAACTGTTTACACTGTACTTTCTTTTCAATAATGTAGAGAAAATAAACATTTTTTTTCTTGAAGTTAGCCTTCTAAGTTTATAAGATCAGAGTTCACATGCTTGTTTCACAGTAAAAAAGCCAGAAGGATCCTGCTGCTATTAGGATTTGTCCAACCTGCATAGACTGGTAAAATTTTACAGCACCCACAAATCTGGATAATCTAGTTTGCTATGTTTCCTCCACATAAGTCTTATATGTAGAAAGAGAGGAAAAGAAACAAATGTCTATTTTTAGATTAATATCAAACAATTCTATAAGAATAAGAGATCTTCTATAATTTTAAAAAACTCAGCCACAGTGAGCACCAGGATTTAGAAAATTACGCTTTTAATACCATCTAAATAACCAGCTGTGGCCTATATTTCACCTACTCCAATTTTTCCAGAGTTTCAAATACAGATGTTTAAATTCTATTAAGGAGCTCATGAATATACCATTTCTGTCCTCTCTTCTATGTCACTTTCTTCACTTTTTATTTCTTCATCTGTTCCTTCATCACTGTCATCAGAAGAAGAACTACTTATAGCTGTGTGAAAGAGATTTCACATATTTATCTCACATTATTACATTGCAGAGGTTAAGACCAAACAATTTCAGGCCTCAATGCGGAAAAAAAATCCCAAAACCAAAACACAAAACAACCCACAACCAGCTTGTTATATTTAATGAGGACAAATAATTCTAACAATTAAACACACAAGTATAATTTACAGCACACTATAAACTTCTTACATATGTGAGACAAGAAGTTTACAGGAAGTGTTCTTGCATCCTCTCTAATTGAAAAAACACTCACTTTTAAAAGCTCCCTACATTTCTGAACACTCACAGATAACTTCAATTTTTATTGAACTTTCGTTCTAAACAGGGGATGAATGTATTAATAATTCAATCAGAAGGTCTGGATCTATGCAGCAACAGTTGCCAGAACACCAGTTCAGGGCCAACCAGTGTTCCTGCTGGTTTTCAAGCTACAAAGAAAAACGCTATCGAATGAAACAGCTGGCTTGAGAGTGAAATCAGCCAGTCACCTGACAAGAAACAGACCTTTGTGCCAGGCAGACCAGGAAAAAAGAAAATCTTATTACCCCGTAAAATATGTAGAAACACTAGCAGGGAAAGCGTCTTGTTTCCTAACACCAAACAAAGAAAATTGAGGTCTTCTTGCACCTGGTAATACTACACTAAACAAAGAAGCATTAAGCTCCAAAATCACTGATTAGAACAGTTGAATGGAAGTGACACAAGGAAAAGCCTGTGGAACATAAGAAGAAGGAGGTATCTTAACTTAATAGATGCTTAGCATGAAACATCGCGCTCACTCTTCATATGAAGACTGCCTCCGTATATTTCAAATAGGACTGTGATACTCTCGTGTCATCCTAATAGCAAGTTGCAGCATGCGTTGTACCCCTAGCTTCAAAAAGTCAAAGGCATCATTGCCAGTTATCAAAGAATGAAGACAAGCTCACAGTTTTCACTGCTTTCATCATTTTCTTCGGCAGGAAGGCTTTTTAATACAGAGTCAACACCAGGCAACCTGCAGCGTCTCTTCTTTCTTCCCTTTCTTCTCCTACAGAACATAAAATGGTTCATTGAAGTTTGGCTAATATTATTTATTTATCCTAGCTAATTACATCACATGCAAATGCACAAGAAACATATGTTTGAGTTATTTTCATTAAAGTTGAAATAATTTGGACAATGCTTATTTGAGAGTGGATACCTTAATGTCCGTACTTTACCTCATATTCGTGTTCTCAAGCAGATCCTCAAGCCATGGCCAACCAATATTAGATTATTGCCTTTGGCTGAAAAATACTTCAGGTTTTCCTAAGTTATTTTTCAAGTACATTTCTTTGGAAGATGTAGATCCAATACACAGGCATTTTGCAGCAATAGTTAAGAATAACATTGTTATTAAGTGTTAGTCATTTAGAGTGTTGTTTAATAATAATATGTAGGTATCTACCTTAGTATGAGAAGAGTAGCTCTTTAGAATGCCCTGACTGTACTGAGTAGATATCTACCATCTACCGCATGAGCTTAGAGGCCAAGCTCACTTGTAGACACCTGGATGTATCTGTTCAAATCTTAAAATGAATCTCCCATTCATTTTGAGACCAAAAGGATTTCTTACATGCGAGCCACAGCCTTCCGCGCCAATTTACGCTGTAATCTGCGGTTTTCGTCTGTATCACGAAGAACATGATCTTCAGCTGCCCATCTATCCCAGCTAAGGACAGATCAAAAGAAAATTATTAACGACTATGAATATATGCCACTCACGATTACTAATGAACTAATATACATTACATCCAGAAGGCACTCTTTTAATGTCATTCAGAAGCAGCATCTGTATCACAAGGTTTGCATCCTTTTGTATTCGCATGGCTTCAACTCTCGTGTTGCTATCTAAAATCTCAAACCTTGATTTAACATGCGGTAGTGTTTGTAGTACCAACATGTGCTATAGATCACAGAGGCTGCACTCGCTTGGCCTTGATAACCAAACAATCCAGGTCTAGATTTAACAAAGCATAAACTCCTTTTATTAATGGAAACCTAGGTGCCACAAGTATATGCCAAAGACAGGTACCCCATAAAGTTTAAACTCATGGCTATCAAACTGATCCACTGAAGTTTATCGAATCAGAACAATGTGCCAACATGAGCAAGTATATTACAGGCATTCACAAAACCAAAAATACTCAAGCGAACATCAAACTCCTTTGATATTCCATGCAATGCTGCTCTTTGCAGAATAAAATAGAAGAAATGGAAGAACGGAAACCGTGCATCAAGGTTCTTACCTTCTGTTCCAACCGTTAAAATGAATCAGATATTCTGGAATCTTTCTGCCTTTCTCATCTTTTCCAACAACAATATCAACAATCTGAAACAAATATTGAATAGCATGTATTAAAAAGCTTGAGAGAAAGTGAGCTTTCCAGTACTTAGGGAATCTATGTACAAAGAACAAAAATGTTTATTTATGGAAATAAAATATATCTATAATTTTGCCAGTTAATATTGCTATGAGCAGAAGATAGGGATTATATTAAATGGTAGAAAAACTAGCTTTTTTGTTGAGCACTTTTAAAGTTGAGGATTGCTAACTATCTTTGTCCTGTCCTCAAATATATAAAAACCTTAGAAACGCTTCTCCCTTGAATAACACTGAATCATAGCCACAAAACATTAAAAAGCTTTGTGAATATCTGAGCCTTTGTTTTCTTCCTCTCTTTCACACATGTAAAATGGGCCAGTCTGAAAGGGCCTGCACCTCAAAAGACATTTCATGTAGATCATTAAAAGCAGTATCAGGACTAATAATAATAACGAAGGAATCATTCTGCCTGCACTTGAATGGCTCTCGATAGACCACACATCTCCAGATACACCCAGTAGTTAGACTACAGTAATGTTTTAACTTGGGAGTCCAGAATTTAAGAACTATTGATGGAGTCAAGGACAGTTATGCTGGAGTTTGGGATATTTGAAAGTAACGAAGAAAAGGTGCTGTTATTTTTTGCACTCAGGTTGCCTCTGTGGCTGGCAATTAAAGCTGTTGGGGTGGTCAGAACACAGGAATACATGTACACACAAAAGAGCAGCCCAAAATATTACGGGAAGGTGGAGTTCCTGATCAAAGACGTTTGAAAGTCACTGATCTGTACAACTAGCAAACTTGCAGCAAAAAGTATGAATTTGATCAGCAATCCAGTTGCAATACCTCCCTTTTCACTCCTCTCTAACAAAACAAAAAAACAGAACTCTGCAAGTTAGGTACAGATGACTTAAGACTGAAAAATTATCTTGTGTCCCACTGATAACCCAAAACAATGTTATATTTACATGCTCTACAATCACTATCACTACCCTTAAGGCCAGGCCCAAGCAAGTCAGTCACCTCTTACTGCAACACCGACGGCCCACCACTCACTGCTTGCTATCCCGTTTCTGTAGCCTCTCCTGTACCACCGGTACCATTTCAACCGTTCTGAACGGCAGAAGGAAGGGCAGCAAGGGTAGGAGAGCAGGCAGGGGGAATAAATCGAGCTCCGCTATGAAAGTGCAGGGACGAAAATTAAGATTTCAGCATTATTTTGCAGGCGTTCAGCCGAGAACGGAAGGCGGGAACCGAGCCCCACACTGGCAGAGCCCCCCGGGCGGCCCCGCTCTCTACCTGACGGGAGCGCAAGGCCCCGAGGGCCTGAGCTCCACCGCCGCTTTGTCACCAGGCAGCGGGACGACACCGCCCCGCGGCGGGGGGCGGGGGGCGAGAGGCCCAGAGGCTCCCGGGCAGCTGCTACGCACACCCCCAACCCCCGGGGCGGAGGGGCCGGGGTGCGGTGGGGTGGGGGGAAGGGAGCCAAGCCCCCGCCGGGGGGAGGGGGCGGGCTGAGACGCCCTGGGGGGCGCCTGACGGCGGCACAAGGACCCGGCGGGGATGGGCACCGCCTCGCTTTGTCTCCCAGCCCCGTGAGAGAGGGCGGCCCCCCCCGCCCCGGGGCCAGCGGCCGTTTTCCGCAACAAGTGCTGCCGGCGGGGCCGCCCCGCGCCTCCGCGGCGGCACCGGCAGCCGCTTCCCCCTCCCTCCGCCTCCCGCCCGGGGGCGCGCGCAACGCCCAGCGGGGAGCGTTAACGGCAGCAACGGCCGCGGGCCGGGCTCCGCGCGGGCCCCGCCTTCCCCCCTTCTCCCCCCTCCCCCCCGCGCGCGCCCGTGGTCGCTACCGGCCCGCCTACGCCGC
>JAVKLA010000057.1:17383419-17395673 GCA_034782735.1 Sagittarius serpentarius | reverse complement strand
CCCTTTATCAACCATTAATTAGTTCTGACCAACTCAAGCCCACAAGTCCTCCTTACTTAGACAATAGCTTCAGGTTTATCCGTCGCTGGGCCTCCTGTTATCTACTGCTTAGCCTTTAAAGAATGACTCCCATCTCTGTAAGTACATCAGACAGTGACTCCTGTCTTCCTGTTTCTGTAAGTATGTCAGACAGTGACTCCTGTCTCTGTAAGTACATCAGACAGTGACTCCTGTCTTTTGCAAGTATATCTTATCTTGCTTGAGGAATGCAAGCCTGCAAATTCCTTTTTTTTTATTTACAGTTTTGCTTACAATGCTGGTAACTTCTTGTTTTCCACACCTGCAGGCAAAAAAAAGTGACAGCGCCTTCAAATACATCTTAAATACGTAGATACATTTGTGGTGTGAAAAACCACGCAGATGGATCTTTAATCAGTATTACAAGTTGAAAATAGTGAAGTTTGTTCAGGTTGCCACTGAAGAGTTTCCAAGGTACTGCTGTTCAGGTTGACTATTAAGGATGTGGTGAACGTCTTGTACATCTAGAGCGCAAATAGCAAAACTGAATTTCCAGAAGCAACAGTAGAGAAACACGCGTGTGCATTGCTTATAGTTAATAGTAAATTAGGCAGTAATTATAGGTTGGTCTAAATCACATTAAACTGTAGGATGTAGCTGTAGCTCTAAGAAGACGATAAAGGTGCTTCTCAAATACTAGCAGGTCACCAGCCAGAACACACATCCTTGCAAGACACATAGTAGCGCAGTGGTTCACTACCTGTTTCATCAGTGCTTGCTTTCTGTTTGGAGAAGAAAATACTACATAAGACATGAGCGAGCCCTATGAATACAATTACACCTCAGATGAAGTCTAGAGGGAGCGTCTCCAACAAAGTCCTAGCTGAAAGGATGCCTAAAGCAGTGATCAAAGATGCGATCTTCTGCCATGTTTGAGATCTTGTGTTTAATAAATAAACAGCTTTGCCTCCAAGAAAGACCAGTTTTATCAACAGCTTCTCCTAAAGTGAACAAACTGCATTATCCTAAATACTGGCTAACTGCTTGGATCAAAAAGAGGCGAGACACTTAGTGAAAACCTGTTATTTATGGAACTTGTAATATCCTAAAGACATATTCAGTTAGTTTGACAGGATGTAATATGCATGACTCTGTTAGTTGTTATTGTCCGAATCTTTATTGATTTTCATTATTTTGCCTGGGATCAGGTGAAATGGCAGGTGTGTAGTTACCTGAGTCATCTTAGTTGGTCCGGTACTTCGCCCACGCACACTGAATGGGCAGGCACATCAGCTGGGGGCAAGCGGTGTCTGTATGAACTCCAGCGTCCACAGTGTTAGTATGCATCTTACAAATGCTGGTGAAACTTCAGCTCAGTTATACTTAAGCAATCAATAGGGTTGTTTATCCCTGCAATGAATTTTTCTTTAAAATTCCTCCTTCATTCTTTCAGGCTGGAAACCGCAAGCAGAAATTTTTAAGCATTCTGAGGGTATTTTGGCTTCATGAGGCTCCCATCACATTGCTTAGATTGGAATCCCTTAGGATTGTGTAACTTTCTTCCTAAACCTTTATTTAACAGCCATCACCTGCAAAGGTTCTGTTGTATGTTTTGTTTGTTAGAAAACAAAATTATTTGGTTTGCAGTTGATTGGGGGAAAGAGAATACATTGTTTTTGGCAGAGTGACATTCTTCCTTTTTGCCCACTCAGTTTTTCACAAGTAATTATAACCACTAGTTTTAGTATTAGCATCGTGGAAATTTTCCCATTAATATTACAGGACACTTGGAGGAAGCAGAGGATGTCTACAGTGAGCGGAGGAGGCAGTTAGAATCAAAGAACATCTCACAGGAAATGGACAATAACCCTTTGAGAATATTTTACTGCATAAAAAATCTTGCTGGATTGTGATGCACAGAGAATACAATGTCGGTTTATTTAATGAAGTAGTAGCCCAGTTGCCCTCTCCCTGATGTTAATAAAAATTAACTTGAACACCAACGTAATGCTATCCTTGATTCTTTGAGGTAATCCTCAAAAAGCTCAAACAGTAAATGTTTAATAGAGGAACACAATTCTCCAGTATCTCTAAATTATATAAACTAATTGCTTCGTTTTATTAAGACAAACCCTATTCCTTTCAAATCTCCTAAAGTTAATCCCCGCTGCTTATGCTCATTTCAGCTGTTTACGTTGGCTTCATAAACCTTCAGCCTAAACAGAGAAAAAGAAGTAAGGATTCTTCCCATGAAACAGCTCTAGAGGGAAATCCAGACATCACTTAAATGAACTGTACTTCCTGCTTCAACATAATTAAATTGTGAGATCTTAAAAAAATCCCCACCCTAATTTACTGTAAAGCTACAGACGACTCTGGGATAAAAAAGGGCTTTGCGTCCATATGCTACAGATGGGGAGATTATCGTTACCTGTGAAGGACATCCCTCCTGATATTCTTGTTTGGGTGGCTGTTTCAAACTGAGAAGTTTCAGCCAAAGCAATGGTCACTTCCGTGGACAAAGCCATCATTTGTTCTGCTCAAGGGGAAAAAAAGAATATATATCTTTGCTGGTTCGAAGGCCTTCGAGGATTTCAGCAGGATGGTGGCCTTAGTGTCACGAGCGTGCCTTCTGCCATCCCTGTGAAGGTAAAACCAGGTTTTTGCAGCTGGGCTGTGTTTGTAGCACCAAATAAAAGAAGGGAAGAACTGCTCTCTGGCCAAATGCCAAGACCTGGCCACAGCCACCTGACAAAGCAATGGTTTCCCTTCCGCGGACCTAAGACAGAACTATTAGTGCATCTGAGCTTTTTTTGTTGTCTGTTTCTTTTAAGTTCCTGAAAAAAAAAAAAAAAAAGCTTATTGGACTGAAGTTTTTATACTATGAAGCCGAGAACATGTACGCTGTGCCCTGGGGACCCGGGGGGTGGTGAAAAAAGATGACGCTGGGCACGGGAAGGGGAAAGGAGGGAGGCTGATGCGGCTTTGCCTGGTGCATGCTGCCTGCAGGAATGGGCTGCACACGCACCACCTCCTGGTCTGGGCGATGTCTGGGACAGCACTAGCTGAGATGAGCCAAACCTTTTCCAGGACACATGCTTGCAGTTAAGCATAATGGGCAATTAGAAGTCCAGTGCTTAAGCTCATTTCCAGGCCCTGTTTTTTCTAGTGCTGTAGACATTGCTTTAGGGTCCTTTGGGCAAAAACCATTATACTGCACGTGATCTATAGAGATGTCTTTAATTTTAGAAGGTCTCAGGCCAGGGTTCCCTGAAGCAGGTGAAGAAGTTGCTGCTGCTGGCTGTGTGTGCAGCAAGGAGGCTGATTTGAAGATGGGTTAAGACGTTAGAGCTGTAGCAAAATTGGCAGAAGCTTGGGCTGAAATACAAACGCTATGTATTAACAAACCTTCTTTAAAAAAAATCAAGACTTAAATAACTCCAGGTGGACTTTCCAATTTCGTTTGACTTCAGTATTTTTGCCTTGGTTCCTGTCTTGTAAAATGATAATAATACTTCAAGCCAGCAGGGAACTAAAGCTAAAACTTTCACACCCTTATGGTTTAAATGGACCGTGAAGCAATCATGGCATGTGAAACGGAGCTGGCATCAAGGCACGAAGCCTGCAGGCATCCAGGCAGCAGGCTGTACAGTCCTTGGGCCGTCAGCTGTATTTGCAGTTTTATCTTCAGATTTGCCCTTCGGTGGCCCAAGACTCTTAGGAGACTCTGAGCACACTTTTACTGAGAGAAGCTTGACCACGGTAGCAGAGTGGAGTCAAAGAAGCTGCAGAAGTATTTGAGGAAAAAAAAAGATGAAATATTCATAATCACAAGTAATTCAGTGGGTGTTCATTGAGGCTTCACAAATGCTCAACCCCATCCGCATGGAATAAGTATACAGAAAATGCACAAAATTTTGCTGTTTTCCTACAGGATCTGTCATTATTTTATGTTGCTACAGAGGGCAAAAGATTGCAGGGGAAGAAGTAGAAATAAGGTATTTATACATACCACATATCATTGAAATGAATTGTCTGTAGTAGAAAACACACTCTGGGCATTAGGAATGTGCATACTTTTCTTGGGAAAGAAACATCTCTCTTGGAATGCAAACCTCCCTTATTCCTGGCCTTCGCACTGCGGCATCATAAATAATGCAGTAAGCTGCTGTCCCGAAGTCAGGACCTTGGAACGGAAAAAGAAAATATAGACCCTACGGCTGCCTTGGTGCCCAGAGAAGTGCTGAGTGAGGCAGGGTGTAAGAGGGCATGTGCGATTCGAGTGGGGAGGGAACAATGGGGGTCACTGCGGGAGAGCTGGGGGGATGAGAGTTTCGTGGCTGAGCAGAGGCAGCCTGTGCCAGACAGAGTAGAGGGCATCCCACACCCCCAGACTGAGGGCAGAAGCAGTCGGTTTTTGGATATGTGGAGCACGGCTGGGCTGCGCAGCAGCACGTGTCCCCCGGCTGTCCGAGCGGGTTGCCCGGGGGCTGAGGAGCGCAGCCTTGGAAGTCAGCCTTTTCCATTCTGCAGTGCCCACAGCACAGAAGAGTGGGGTTTTGGTTTCTTCTTCTTTGTAAAGCCACTCCCTGGGTACTGATTCTTGCAGGGAGGCAGTCCCTTGATGTGGTCTGCAGAAAAGTCCTCGAGTTCAGGCAGCTGCAGAGGCTGAGGTGAAATCCTTGACTTTTGGAGGGGACCTCGGGATGCACACATGGCTCTTGTTTTCCTCTCTAATATGACCTCTGTAACCCCAGCAATGCTGCTCTTCTCCACCCCCCATTTTCTATTTTAATGTTTTTGACTCTTTGCCCTCTTTCACTGTGTCGTTTTTTGTCCCCACCAACCATTTGGTTTTCCTCACATCTTTTTCCCACCCACCTCCCATTTTTGTGGGGTGGGGAGAGATGAAATGACATTTTATTTTATGAAGAAATGGGCTGGTATCTCTCCCTGGCATGGAAGATCAGTGACAAAATTTGCATCTGCTTTTTCACCTAAGCCTCTTTTTCATTCCCATTCCGCTTTCCGAATAAGAAGCTTGAGAGCACCTCCCTGAGGCTTTCTAGTAGTGCTCAGGAAAGACTCACAACAAAAGGAATTTCGTGTAAGCGACTTCCACCCTGCCCGAGCCGCAGCTTCTGGTCTCCTTTCGTAGCCTGCAGCTCCCCACACCTCCCACTCCACCACTTGGCTGGAGTGCAGGCTCCCATGAACGGTCTTTGGATGTAGGGGTTTTTGCATGACTCCGAAAGGGAAGGGTGAGCACATGCACAGGGTCAAGGTTTTTCCTCATGTAGCTACGGGAGTATAAACTGGCAATTTGTTAAAGTAAATGGTGGCTGATACAAAAGTCTGACCCTGTGCACTTGTTCAAAGGGTCAGAAAAGTTGAAGTACAGGTAAGCGAATTGCACCTTCTCCTCTTGAACTATGAAATGACCTTTTGCAAAGAGAGGCATGTCCTCGTGCTGCCAAACATACTGCCTACCTTCAGCTGATACGCTGATTCAGTAAAGGCTTTCTTTTCGTATGTCCATTCTTTTGCTAAGCTTTATTTTTTGTGGTGATCTTATTCTAAAGTATAAAGAAGAGGAGAAACTTTAAAAAAGAAATACCTGAGATAACAAAATACAATGTGGTCTTTTATTCGCTGTCAGTAAGGTCCCTCGGTCAACACCTTCTGGTCTTCCCTTTGCTTCTGTACCTGTACACTGAATGAGTCGGACAAAGCAAAGTTTCGGAAGTCAAGGTACAGTATCATGGAAATATGATTTAACTTCTTCAAAGGGTTAGCTGTCTCTAGTACAACAGGATCTGGACTATACAATTTGTGGAACATCAATGTAAAAAAGTTACCAAGGTAACCTTTGGAAGACACAAATAACAATGCCTGCTGTAGTGAAGATACATTTCCTTGGAGCATTCTTGCCAGTTTTTCATCTGACAAGACAAGAGTACTTCTGAATTATTTCTAAATGAACTGACATGGCAAAACCCATATTTAGGAAATTGTTTCTTAACTTAATGTACTTTTATTCTTTTCATTAAAGGAAAAATGGTGGAGGTAAGGCCAATTTTGAAGTTTTAAATTCACATTTTCACATTTTTATAATTTGTCCAGTGGTTTGATATTTTTCATGCTTTATTTGACCCCTATGCTTTTAAGTGACTTTTCTTTTATCATTCACAAGAGTTTTTTAGGCATCTCCTGAGTTACTTAGACCCTGAACATAAATTTTTGTAGTTAAAACATTTAGGGGATGTGTATTTTTTTTTCTTGCTTGCTTGGATAAGCCCAAAATAACTTTAGCTTGAAACTTGGCATGTGGTTACTTTGGAACAGAATGTAATTTTTCGTGGGCTTCTCTGCGCCCCTGCCATTAGCCAATTAATAGACATTACATGATTCCGACTCCTTCTCGGCCGATGAATAGGAGGAATATGTTTCTTCTCAGAAAGAAAATTCTCTCTGAAACGGTGAAGCCCTCCGTGCTCTTCCCCGCATGATGCGTATTTGCAAAGGAGCCCTTTAGTTTGGCGTGGTGGTCCTGGCTTCATGGGAAATAGCCGTGAATGGCCTTTGCTGTCCTCAGAGTGAGGATCTGACTAATGGCTTTTGGAAAAATAAGTGTAGGAAGGGGTGGAGTTCTGGGAGTAGTTATGTGTCTTCCCACATTTTCTTCCTCTCTACCCAAGCTGAGACAAACTATTGTGGGCAGACAATAGCCCTGGCTACGATTATAAAATGAAGGATATTTTTCATGAGGTAAAGGTCCAAGGTGGGCTTATGAGTCGAGGACTAAGGGTGGTGAGCAGCAGATGGTGTGGGAAAGAACTTGTGGAGTCGAATCCATCTCTGTGAATTGTGCCTTTGCGGTGTGAAACCTCACCCTCTCAGTCCTCCCTTTGCTTCCAGGCTATGAGTGACTTGGAAACCAGTTCAGAAATATAGTGCACATGTTCCCCATCCCTTCTGCCCACTCAGTCTGTCCTAATTAAATTATAAGGAAGGCTATGCAAACCAGTCTGAAAATGGGAGTGGAAAAATAAAGCTTTTGTTTTCCCCACGCTCTCATTGCCAGAGACTTTCTCTCCCATTTCTTAGAATACCACCCAACGTTCAATTCATAAAGTTGTCCACAATGAGCTTCCTTCAGGCTTCTCTTAATATTGTTTCACTGTGTATAAACAGTACCGTAAAAAAAAAAAAAGACTAAGTGACGAGAAATGGCTGTGCAGGCTGGCGGCTGGGTCCTTCCCGCTGGGAGGCAGGACCTGGACCTACCCCTGCTCCAGTCAGTGTTTCATTATTCACAGAGAATGAAAAGCATCAAGAGGAAAAACTGTCAGCCTAGCCTAGTCTAGCAGCTGGTGACCACAGCGGTTCCTCAGATATGGGGAGAGGTGGATTCAGAGATGTCTGAGGGAGAGAAACTACCATAGCCCTGGTCTACCACACCTTAAGCGAGTTCTCTTCAATGAACGGGGAGTAACAGCTCTCCTCCTCTGATAGTTCTGTGATTTTTTTTTCCCTAATCAAACCTATCTAATACCTAATATTTAAATTAATTTCAGCACAACTAAAATTATTTTCCCAGGTAATGGGATTTTTTGGCTTTCTTTTCTTTTGCTCAATTTTAGATATAAACTTTATTATGAAAAATCTAATAATATAAAGGTTCCCACTATGTTTTATTAGTAAAATTCAGGGGATTATTTATGCTAAATTAAAGCAATTACTTCCTCTTGTATATTACTCAGGCTGCTATCACAGGTACATAGAGAGCTAAAAATGTATTTTCATATTCTTTCAAGCTTTGAGTAATTCCTTTCTCAACATACTTATTTTGTGCTAAGTGAATGCATCTTTGTTCTTTCTTGTCTCTTCTGCCTTCTGGTATTAGTCGGTGTGCTCTGGACTAATCAGCCTTTCCCAGGGGAGAATGGTTCAGCTAAAGAACGCACAGTGCAATTTGTTTATTTTACCATTTGCAAATAGAACTAAACAGAGGTAACACACCCTGAAAAGAGAAAGCAGGAAAGCTTCTTAGATGGTGGGCTCGCCTACGTTCTTTGGTTGTTTTGCTGGAGGCTGAAATTCAGCAAAACACGTAATTAGCCTGTGTTTGAAATTCCCTGTTTTGTTGGAAATTAAGCACAAACTAAACTCAGTTCCTATTCAGCAAAGAGTATTAACACATGCTGAAATATTAGTGTCTACTTCAGCATCTGGCTTAAACTCTGCCTAAATCTTTAAGGTTAAGACAAATTCATCTTTTAGAAAGAGAAAGCTTCTTACCTGTCCTTCTTGTCTTTATATGTGTCTGCATAATTTGGAGAAATTTACGTGGAAAATGGGAAATGCATATGCCCTGGTTAATCTAGATTTACAGGAACACCTTGTTATGGGTCCATTCAATGGACTAGTTAGATTAAAGGCAGCAGGGGATCCTCCTTAAACCATGGGAAAGAATAAAAAACTTCGCTACAGGACAGAACAAAATACAGAGGGGAACAATGGATTTTTACCTAATAAGAAGGAAGAGAAAGCACTGAACGTTTTTCCTGTAAAACCTATTGTTATTACCTGTCTTTTTAATAATGGCTAAACCTTGAGAGAGAAAAGTGAACTACACGCATTAAACTTGTATTGATCTAGAGCCCCTTGTAGTTGCAGGCAAGTGAGCGGGCCAGTGTAAACTGACATTCAGGCTCATGAGACTCATGAAGTTCTGAGGCAGCACTTTAAATCATATTTTTATCTGCAGGCATGGCTTTTGCACTTGACTTTAAAATGGCACAGATACCTAAATGCACAACTCAGCAAAACGGTTTGCAATCGTCTGTTTGAAAAATAAGTGAGCTGATAAGATACAGTAAAGGTACTCAAGAAATGACTGCCTGGAGTTGTACTACTAACCGATGGATGGTAACAATGAAATGCTTAATTCTTCTTTAGCGAAAGCAAGGTCTTTTCCATTGGTTCTTTTCCGTAAGCCCTGAGCATGGACCTCTTCACACCAGCCCCCAGGTGACGCCCTTCTGACCGGCAAACAGCCAGTTCAAGCAGCACTTTCCACTGACAGCATGCATCGCTGTGGCTGCCGTAGGGATAAAGGGACCTGGTGTTCAGGGGAGGCCAAAACAAAAGCTGAGGAACATAATGGCAGCCCTGGGACCGCCAGTGTGACAGCACTGAAGGCGCCTGCTTTATCGCATCCAAAGCCAAGAGGTGAACGTCATCCGCGAATCTCTGCGGTTTCCCCAGGGAGCCTCTGGGACTCTTCAGGGTGGGAGAACAGAAATGAGGATGATGCCCAGACTGCAGGGGACAGGACAGTGACAGTGATGTGGGAGGTTCTTGGTATTCTACTGCTTTCAGCCACGGGCATCTCAAGACATGCAGGGGTCAGAGCAAACAGCCATGCTAACAGGCACAGAACACAGTTTGATAGGTCTTTCTCTCATTTTGTCTGCTTGGGGTTTTTTTTCTGTTCGTTTTGGGGTTTGGTGGTGATGGTGGTGGGGTTTTATGCTTTGCCATGAGGAAGTTCAGTGTTGCCTCATACATCCTGTGCTCAGCCCGCCTGTGGGGTTCAGTCCCTCGCAATTCTGTCAAGTCCAGGCATGGGCGTGCGAATCTGTGCCTCCCTCACCTGCCCCATTGTGCCGCTGTGTCCTGGCACCCTCAGCAATTCATCGCACACCTCACGTGGCAGCAATTTTAAGAAAGCACGTGCAGACACAAGTATAACCACTGCTTTTTTATTGGGTAGGTATCTGGGTCTGCACTTGTTTTCTTAATTTCTTATTCTAAAAACAATATTCTGTGGTAAGGTAAGAAGAGGAAGGGCCCATTTGTTCTCTCTGGCAAGTGCTTATCAGTCCTTCTTTGATCCATACATAGTGTACTAGGGGCTGTAAAACCAAACTGAAGGGATTGAAGGTATCCACTGACATCTGACGGCCCTGTAAAGGTTGCTTTCTCCTGTCCATAAGTTCAGGAACTCGTGGATACTCTGTGCTTGAACAGCATCAGGGCATATTGGTCTGGATTCCCCTGAGCTTGAGTAAGATGCAATTTCACTGATTAGAGTAAAAAAAGTCCCTAGGAATTAATGGCCAAGTTAATGTCCTAATTAAGTCAATCACAAGTTTACCCCTTCAACAAACCTATATTTAATAGATGTTGTACTAATTAAGTGGGGAAAGGAGAAACACAGTCAGTATACAGTCAGTAGGTGCTTTGGGGAGCCCAAGGCCAGGATGAAACTTGTCAAAAACAGTGGACCCAGGCCTGGGCAAAATGTGAAAATCTTCTTTGATGATGATGTTCTTGGCAGCCTGCTAGAAAAAAGGAGCAGATGAGATATCTTGCAGCTAACTGTCAAGTGTGTAAGATGTGTTCAGCTTATTTTCCTTGAATGTGTCACTTAAGAATGACTAAAGGTGGCAAACCAGAGGCCTTCAGGTCCCCAGAGGAGCAGAGGTCCTAACCCCTGGTCCAGGTCTGCCCTTGCGATGCCCAGCATCTGAGTGCCCAGGGGCCCTGGCAAGGCTGTAGCATTCTCCTTCATCAAGCATCAAACAAGGGCTGCCTTGGGAGTTTGTGACAAACGCTGCAAATCCAGGAGAGCTGCTGTTGGCCGGAATCTTCTTGGTGGGCAGCAGGGACTGAGATGAGTCTTGGGGTCTTCTCAGATTGTGAGTAACATAGGAGGAGAGCTGAGAAAGGCTGAATAATCTATGAAGTGGATCATTTCCAACAGCCTGGAAGATTGCTCTTTCCAGTGCTGACACTGGAAAGACAGGATGTTGGGATTATAGAGAGGCTAGTTGGACGAAGTGGCTCGTTCCCATCCCATATTAATACAGTATTTGGCATCCAAAGGATGACATTTTGCACTGAGATTCCTGTGTGAGCTGAATCACTTTACATGACACTGTTGGTTTTATATTTGTACTTAATTTATTTATTGAAGGCAATTGTTTATATCAGACTACTCATGCGATGTCCAAACTTCTTCGGATCATGTATACTAAGCTGTTAAGCAGAATAGCCCTGGCTACTGAAAGTGGCATAGACATATCTCGAACATATCTGAGAATACCAAGGACTAGAAAAAAGTTCCTGAGAAATTTTTGAAGCATCTTTTGAAAAGGAGATACAAGAAAACTAACTTATACCTATAGAGCATCATATAGACAGAGCATAATATGTAAGAAACAGATGGTCTATATAGAGAGCATGAACTTAAAAATGAAGACTGAAAGACATTTTACTGGTCGAGTTCCAGAAAAACTAACAGATGGGAAAAGACGTGCTTATTTAAAGGCTGAGAAGTGAGCACAAATACTATTAGACTCTGACTATATTTCAGTGAATAAACAAAGGCAGTCCTTACTCCACAGTAACATAACGTGTCATTCCAATGCTAAACACAGTCCGAGGTAAGGAAAATGCTTCATCTGATTCATTCATCATCTGGTTCATTCATCATTCATCTGATGCATTTTAACGATGCACTGAAGTGAAATCTAAGTGCGGGCAAGGAAAAAAAGAATATACAGCCCATTTACAATTTAAAAGAGGCTATGAATAGTTATAGTTTACTTCCAGGAAGGTACTGAAGCCCGTCATCTCCGAACAGGCAAGCACAGGGTACTGCGGTCTCAGCACCCCACTGCAGGGGAGGCTGTTGCTGACTGTGGGCACCGCAGCTCTACCCGGCCTTCCCGGCAAAAGCCCACCGCCGAGCCCCTTCCCCGCACAGGGAAAGAGGACCTGGCGGATAACTACAGCTTTCACCTGACTTTTCTGGGACTTCTCTGCAGCACTGTTTTTTTTTCTTGTGGTGGTGGCTTGACCCTGGCTGGATGCCAGGTACCCACCACAGCCACTCTGTCACTCCCCTCCTCACCTGGACAGGGGAGAGAAAATATAACAAAAGGCTCGTGGGTTGAGATAAGGACAGGGAGAGATCACTTGCCAGGTAGCATCACAGGCAAAACAGACTCAACTTGGGGAAAATTAGTTCAATTTATTACCAGTCAAATCAGAGTCGGGTAATGAGAAATAAAAACTAAATCTCAGAACACCCTCCCCCACCCCTCCCTCCTTCCCAGCTCAACCCCACTCCCGCTTTTCTCTCCCTCCTCCCCCCCAGTGGCGCAGGGGGACGGGGAATGGGGGTTGGGGTCAGTCCCTCACACCGTGTCTCTGCCGCTCCTTCC
>JAVKLA010000057.1:17372580-17383213 GCA_034782735.1 Sagittarius serpentarius | reverse complement strand
GCACTGACCTGGGGGGCTGCAGGGCTGCTTCTCTCACATGTTCTCACTCCTCTCTGTGGCTGCAGTTGCCTTTGCACCAATTTTTTTCCCTTCTTAAATCTGTTATCCCAGAGGCGCTACCACCGTTGCTGATGGGCTCGGCCTTGGCCAGCGGCGGGTCCGTCTTGGAGCTGGCTGGCATGGTCTCTGTCGGTAATGGGGGAAGCTTCTGGCATCTTCTCACAGAATCCACCCCTGTTGCCCCCCGGCTACCAAAACCTTGCCACCCAAACCCAATACACTGGTGCAGTGGTTAGTTTTCCTCATTACAGGAAAGCTCTGCGTACAGTTAACATGGATGCGGTAACGTGTATGAAAATGTCTTCACTCCAGCTTGGCATTGCCTTGCCACAGCTCGGGTGCCAGGAGTTAAGCGATGTTCTGCCCTAAGTTGGGCTCATATAGATGGTTTCAGGGTAAAGGCACAGCACTGAACTGATTATCAGCTTACATTTTATTTGTTAAATATTTACAGCCTCTCTGGAGACAGATGATTATGTTTCCACCTTATTATGAAAATAAATCTCCTCTCTTCCTCAGGATGCCTTTTCCGTTTAAGCAAAATTAAATCTCTGGTTTTTTTGAGCGACTTGCTGTGGAATCACTGCCCTATATTTCCTTTAGTAGTGATCTCAAATGAGTTTGGGAAGATAGTAACTTTCCATAACACGCTGGTTAGTCCTCTTAATTAACAGGGCTGAATACAGCCAAAAATTTCGCTGCCAAAATATTCATCCTCAGACCAACACGGTTCTGTGGTGCTTCAGCTGTCATTTAAGCATGCCATAATATTCCCAGGAACTCCAACTGTGTCTTCGCAGATGATGTTATTACAAATAGGACAGCATTTTTCAAATACGTAATTTCTGGAGCAAATGATTTGCAAAGGCATCCTGGATTTTTGTGGAGGCATATGCAAACATTCTTCCTGATATTTGGCGCCCTCTGTTAAAGAGCCAAGTAAGGGAATGAACAGCGCTTCATAATTTAACAGCAGGAAAACTCTCTTCTAGGATGTGCCCTTTTCATACTTCCAGGTGCGAAGTGTGCCTCTGGTACTGCTGAGAACCTCGGGACCTCTCGCTACACGAACCCCTCCAGAAAACCCTGCTGCAGAGATTGCGCAAATGTGTTACAGCACCAGGGTTTGGATCCCACCACGCAGAAAACTTCATCTTCTTTCATATTTCCAGCTGGGGGCGGGAAGATATCCTTCCAGCCCGGGATGGTTTCTGGGGCATTAGCTAAACATTGCCAGGTTTATGGCCGAACTGAAATGTGGAAATCATGGATTAATGCCCCTTTTGTGCAACTTCTCAGCTATTACTTAATTCTGAGCGCATGAGGGGTTCCCCTGACCCCGCGTGTGTTTTCAGAGGAGACTTCAGCTGCATGACTGTGCTTGTAAGATTGAAACTTTGTATGAAATAGCTTGTTTTATTACGTGCTGAGGCTGTGGTTTTACACGATGATTTAGGGTGTCTCGTACCATATCTAACAGGCAAGGATTGCAAAGTGTCAGACAAACTCACTCTGCTGGTTCATACTGGTTCAAAAAATGTAGGTAGGAAGTATGACTTGTCCTAGAGGAGACTTGCACAGTCTATCTGAATTGTTATTATATACGGTATATGTAAGGTATTATATAAAGTATTATAACACCCTATTTTGGCTGAGGTGTTGTTTGTCCTCCTGCGGCTGGCATAAAACCGACATACGTAACATATTTTGCACTCTGATTCAGCGTACTGCAGAGGTGTTCACATCTGATATCATCAAATTTGTGCTGCCAGGTGATCCAATAGCACAGCTTCTGTATCCATTACCATGACTTATGTCACTTTTTGCAGAAGAACCTAATCCACAAGTCAGCAAAACTCCCTCTGAAGTCAGGAGGCTTCAGATCAAGTCACTCTCTCATTTGCTTTGCTCCCCCCAGGGGGAACAGACTGGGTAATGTCTTAATTGGTTTTAAAAGAGGACTTCGTTTCTTATGTGAACAGCTTTGACTTAATCTCATCTGGTAAAATGCTATAAAAGTGACTTTCCCACAAATAAGGAGCAGTACAGTAGCTTTAAAAAAAAAGCATTTTATGTTTAACAGCACCACATCTTAACTACTTTTTAAACTGACGTATCTGTGGTGGTTTTTTGAAAGACATCTTCAGAGTAGTTATTGTCTTATTCATGTATTAGCCCTGGGAAGAACAGGGAAGGAAAGTGTGATGTGATACGTGTCATGAGATCACCCCTGGCTCGAAGCTGACCTCAGCCTAAGGCAGATAGCTCAGGCATCTAACAGTAGTATCTGCTTAACGCTACAAAAATTAGACGTAGTTTGGGATTTCAAAGGCTTCAAAATATGGGAGTGTTGCAGTATGTCTTTAGTTTTTGCCTGGCTTAACTACAATGCTCTGTTAGCACAGTCTGTTGCTGGTTTCTTTTCCTCCTAGCAAATCTGAATGCACTCCTAGTTCTCTTGGCAACGATCCCGTTCCCAAAGTCATACCCATGATAAGGCTTGTGGCTGAAGTTAAAAAATAAAAGCTGCTCACAAAGCTGTGTCTCAGACCTTTTCAGACCCGTAGTTTGATTCCCAAGGTATGTTTCTCTACGTTGTCGTTCAAAAGGTGGGCACGTGCCAGGCCAAGTGGGGCCAGCCTTATCAAGGTGGTCATGGAGGCCAGGAGGTTTCACATCACAGGTGAAACCGCATTACCTCATCTTTCCAGGCGATCATTCACCTGCTTACACACGTGCTTCTGCCTACAGACTCACAGCGTGAGACATGCTGAAGCCACGAGAAAAAGGCTGTAGGTTGCTGTGAGAATAGTTAACGCTGGAAAACCCAGTCAGCAGATGTCTGCGGCGTTTCGTATGGGTTCCTGCAGTCTCTGCTTCTCGGGGACTCGGTGCAGCCTCAGCGCTCCACATCATTAGATTGTAAGTGAGATTGCAGAGGGGATGAGTCATCGTTTTCGTTGAGGTTTTTTTTGTTGTCCTATATCTAACGAGGCCACAGTACATACTGGGCATCCTGCATTGCTAGAGCACACAGTAGCAACTACGATGGCAGGAGGACTAGTTACGTCAGTCAAGTCAACTCTAAGGTATTTTTTCTCTCTGTATAGGCAGTGCTGCAACAGCACAGAACTACTCAGAATTCAGCATTTGCTCAAGCCAGTCTTAGGCAGGGGTGTTATTACGCTGTGCACGCTGAACGTGCATTTTTGTGGGGACCGGTAGTGTTTGGGAGCAGACCGGAGAGCAACAGCAACACAGCGCCTTTCCCTTGGGGAGAGAGGCCACAGCTAACTGACTGCCAGGCACGTGAAACGAAAAAGGCCTGCTCTCGGAGGAAGGGGAATTACGGCTTGCCCAACAGAAGTTGCAACGATTGAGCAAAAGCAACAGGTTCAACAGAGAGTTTCTGGTTTCATTTCTTGAGCACAGGGGCCAGGGAGATTAAGCCAGTTTCGGTAGTATTATGGGCATATGAGACACACTGAAAAAGGAGATGATTACTGAATGATGGCAGAAGGCGCCTTCTCAGATTGTGTCCCTTCCTTATCGGTAAGAAATAGGGCTAGGTCTAGAGACCGCCTCCAGCTTTCTCTAAAAATGTTTTGTTTAATCTGAAAAAAAAAATGTATATTCTTCCAGAAGAACAAAAAGTCAGCTCAAGCAGACCGAGAGTGCTTTTATTTTAAACTTTTGGTTTCCTTAAGGAGCTGAAAAACCAGTCTGAGGCTGAGCCAGAGCAGTTACAGGTACTTTGCAAGCTGCAGAAGTTCACCCCTCCCTGGGGCACACTAAACCCCATCTCTTTGCAGGGCAGAGTAGGAGCTCGCACAGAGTTACTTACCAGCACTGCACCGTAACTCGCGGACACGACCTGGAAATGTGCTTTATTTGCATTGCTCGGCTAACGATTCGATCAGCGCATCCCAAAGAGAATGACAAAGCGCCGTCGTACCCATGCGCTGCTGCCAAGCTGATCCTGAGGACTGCGCTGAATTACCCTGCTTTGCAGTACGGACCCTTATGCCAACAACAGGCATATTTCAGCAGCGCGCTAACCGTGACCTCTTGCTTTCAGCAGGCACATCTCCGATGCTGGCGGGAGGCCAGGCGAGTGCCATATAGGGCCAGCTTTGCTGATTCACATTAGCCATACATCCTCCCGCACCGGTGAAATCCTCAGCTGACCTGTGAACAGCACAAAGGAGGATGGATCTATCCCTAATGCTCTAACTCGGAACTCCTCAGCTTATTTTTTATGATAGTAAAATCTTAGAAAATCTTATCAGTTAGTGGCGATCTGCAGGGTGGGTCAATATGGCTAAAACTGCACGTTTTCAACTTGAAAGCAAAATGAGTACCTGAATGTAATGGGAAGAAAAAAGATTAGAATTAACAATACATCAAATTAACCATTTCAATATATTGTCCATTGGTTGGCCAGGACTCATTACAGTATTCCTGCTTACGCTGAAAATAATACAAACCTTAGCTGGATGCGAGCATGCAGGCAGTTAATGGAAAGGATGGGTGGATTCTGCATGTTCTTTCTCTTGATTTAAGATACCAAACTACTGCACATGCACGCAAAGAAGTACGCTTGAACTCTCCTTTCCACTTTGGGCAGACACTAACTCACCATTTCCATTCCAAATGTTTATTTTTGTTGTTTATCTCTTTCCATCTTTTTCCCAGGACACATGGTTGTCCTCAGAACGCTCTTAAAGCTCTGCAATGTGTTAGAACTCATTTCTCCAGCCAGAAGGACAATCTGTGTAATAATTTCTGCGTTATGAAAACATACCATCTACTAAAAGCTGGTAAAAATCAAAGTACTCATTCGTTATTTGCTCTGTAGTCTGCTGGGAGATCTAAAAGCCATAAATGTAAAGACTATCAGTGCCTCAGGAGGATAATGAGAACTTTTATTGCCCAGGAAAGAAAAGTTTATAATGAAGCTTAGCAGATACCAACCCTGTGCATGTGAAGATGCATCCCGTTTTTAAAACAAGGCAAATGTTTTTCCGATGGTGGGAAGTTTTCCTGGGATACAAGAACGATGTGCACCAAGAGAGCAATCAAAAGACATGGTGTCTTACCAACTGTTTGTGATCTGGTTTTCTGTCCTCGCTCCGCTTACCTAGGTTGGTCCAACAAGAGGTGCCTTGAGTTTACGTGACAAGCTCTGTGGGGCACTGGTGAGAGAGCAGCTGCCCCCCCGCCGAATTTCAGCCAGGGGCTGCTGCTGCCGCTGCTGCAGTTAGTGGATGTAGCACATCCACAGCTACGAGTAGTGCAGCACCCGAGGTGGATGACTTCCCGAAAGAAGATTTCCTCTCTGCTTGAGGGCTGGGAAAAGTCCGATGGCTCCAAGAGACGTTCCTGAATTGCCAATGTAGCTTTGAATAAAACAGACGCATGCAGCCATTTATTTATTTATTTGTTTGTTTATGGTTAGACCATGGACATTCATTTAATACTTGAAAATGAAATTAGCTTTATATTTACATATGTGGTTTTTATGTATTTATATAAACTTAGCTTTATATTTGGGGGGAAAGAGGACTAAAGGTACCTTTGGCCTCCTGTACCGCAGCTGATAGCATTAAACTTAGTCAGTCACATGCAGGTCTAATCATCGCCGCGGTTCGCACCGGTGTGACTTGGATCCAGTGCTCTCATATGCTCAGGCTGCTTTGTGAGTGAAGTCCTGGCTCTGCAGCTCACACTACCAGGGTGGACACCTGCCTTCTCCCAAAGCGATGACACAGCAGCAGCAGTTCACCCGCTTCGTGTTGCTGTCTCGCTGCGGCACTGCTTATAGCGAGCAGCTGGCCACCGCGTGGGGACTCGGACTTGCCGGACCTACGTCACGGGGACACTGGCACGGCTGTGCCGTACCTAACGCCAGGATCAGCCCAGCTCTCTCGGCACCCAGCATCTCCCTTCCCCTGTAGCGACAGTGAAGCTGCCATGGGGAAGACAGGGGAGTCTGCCATGCCAGCGCCATAGTCAGACACGTGCCATGGGTTCCGCTTTCTCTCCCTGGCTTCTCGTCTGCACCTCCAGGGATTTTTCAGGTGTTTCTTTTTGTATCGGTATCAGGAAGGCGTAGTATTATTGTGCCTGCAAGGCTGGATGAGAGAAATTCAGCGCGGCATTACGGAGGCATGATACAGCCTAGCTACACCAAACGCCTGTCGAGAGGCAGCCTGTTGTGACCGTGGGGTGGTTGGTACAAGTTATGTCTTGGGAAGAGCCAGGACGGTGTCCAAAGGAAAAATCCAACCATCTGGAATCACTTGTATGAGAACCCGTCATTTCTAAATCCCTAAGTGCTAGATCCCAGAGTCTGCGCACACCCAAAAATACGATTCACATTGACAGGGGAAACGGCTGCATCAAACAATCTTGAAATGAGAGCTTATTTGTGTTAAATACAGATTAAATTCCGAGTTTAAAGCGGCAATCGAGCTTTTTAATTGCTCCTTTCAGCTGTGGTTTTGTAAGAAGTAGAAAATAACTGCACAAGCATTGGTTAATTTAGAAAAGTCTACTCTGAAGGGAGATTTTGCAAAATGTTAAGAATAATACAACTGAGCCATTTTTACATTGTGCCAGAAAAAACTCCAAATTAACAAAAAAAGTCTGGCTCCAAGCCAGACCACCAAAATAGAATCTAAGCGTAGCGCTACAAATATAGTCCCAGAAATTGGTTCACATCAGTTTGGTTATCCTCTGAGTCAAAAAAATGAGGAAAGATTTAAAATTTCTCATTTAGTAACGCTTTGAAAAATCCGACTTGTATTGCAGGCCGTCGCCGTTAACATAAATGACAAGACTCATTTTTTTTGGTAGCGCACAGACCTCTATGCATTAACAAGTTGCATGGCAAGATGATTATAATGTACTTCCAAGGCTTTGAACTAAATTGAGAGAAGTTTCTGTGCAAATTCCTAGATTTATCCATTTTCCATTCATGGAGAAAAAAGGAGCAAAAATATCTTACAATAAGTGAGATGATAGGTTTCAAATACCTTTTCTGTTTTATGGAAGTTGTCGGTTTTCTCAGGAAAAAAACCAAAACGGAACAACATTTTTCATGCTGCAACTTGTTAAAATAACTGCTGCTGAACGTAAGGGGTCCATCTGCGGAGAAAAACTGGAGTAATTTTTAAATAGTTGCAGCAGGAGCAGCTTCACTTTAAGCAAAATGAGTTGAGATGGTTTTGGGGCACAATGCTGAATCTACGGTGAGGTGGCTAAGCTTTGTTTCAGAAGCATGGGAAGTAGAAGCTTCTACTGGAAAGAACAGCACGGTGTCTCAGAGGACAAGAGACCCGACAGGAACAAACTAAACTCAAGGACGCAGAAGTTGACCTTCTCTTACCTGCCACCTAGCAGAGGTATTTAGAGATGTTGAAAGCATCCAGAAGAAATTAGAAGGAATGCTGGGATATTGTAAAATTACGCAGCCTGGACAGTCCGTCTTTTAAGGAAATGCTGAGAAACTGGCAGAGGGACCTGGCAACCATCGGACTACCCAGAACAACAGAAGGTACAATCCAGCATCTATAAAAGCAAAGTAGCACACACGGAAGGTAAACCATGAGTATATCTCGGAGGGCTCTCAACAGTTTCTACTCAGGGCATCGCCACTGACTGCCCCTGGGAACTGGGAGTCAAAAAAACCCCAAAAAAACCAAAACAAAAAGTAATTCCAGGACAAAGATTGGAGTAGAAACTGCAATAGGAAATATCACAGTGAAGAAATATTCATATGCCACACTCAACGATTTGACCCATACAACTCGTCTTTATCATTTCTGACCCGTCTCTCAGTATTGACTGTCTTCACACGCAGCAAAGTCCAACAGGCCCTGCTGTTTCCTTACGGCTTGAAAAAAGCTTCCACGTAAAGCCTTTCCCATAGTTTACTGCTGACCGCGTTTTCTTCAGCCTCCCATAGCTCTGTAGCCCCAATTTCCAATACTTACACACAAATTTGTAAAACTTAGCTTTTCTAGACGTCAACTAAATTCAGACTGCAGGCTGGAGAGATCAAGAGAAGCAGAAAGGTACCCCGTACCTCGGAGGCTCGTGGGGAACCAGGCGACCTGAGGTCTTGTTCGCAGCTTCTCCATTTTGGGAAGCACTCCCTATCAACAGCTTCCTCGTACAAGAGGCAGGTAAAGGATACGCTTATCCGTTCCTCTCCCTTCTGATGGAGAACAACCGAGATAACTTACACCTCTGTGCAGTACAGGGCCACAAGCTGCTCTCAACAGCGTCATAACATGCGAAAAGTTTGTTTTCTCCATGTTTTGAGCAGTGACAAAAAAAAGAACACCAGTGTTTTTAAATGCTTGCCAACAAAGCCACAGAACGTTTTAAGCAATCTTAACACACTGGTGAATTGTATTGTTCTCTACCTTATTTCTATTGAAAGATTCAGTTTTATTCCTTTTCGTTTGCGTGCAATCCAAATATTTAAAATAGAAAACGCATGTTTTGGGAAATGGTGCATACCAGATACCACCCACTCTACTCTCAGACAGCATCTGCAACTGTAGCTTATGTGTTGTTATTATTCGTTGCACATTCCAGCCATACAATGAAAGTACTTTTTGCATTTTTTTTTTTTTTTTAAAGCACACTAAGGCACAAGAAGAAGAGTGATCTTTTAAGCTCCCTCCCTGAGCTGCACCAGTTCCACGACCAGTTCCATGAAGCGCCCTCACACTTGGTGGGTCAGCGTCACCAGCAGCCTGGCCAGCTCCGCCTGCGGGCCAGGGCTCCTTTTGCTGCTCATGCATTGGCCTACAGAGCACCTACAGCAGTAATGAGGCGCACATTTACTTCCTGGTACCAAACCTCACTGAGATACTCTGCCCATAGCTTTTCCACTGGGCAGTACCACGTTAAGCCGGGTAGCTGAATCTTCTTTTCCTAAGTGGGAAAGCAAAGGACAGATTGGGTTCCCTGAAGTCGCTATTTTTGCACTTCGATACCACCACATTTATTGTGCTGCTTCTGGAAAACCTCCGTGACCTTGCAGAAGTAAACTCACTCATTTCTCCCAACAGTCCCATGTAACAGCAGTGAGATTTCCCCTGTTATCCACCAGTACTTGATAACAGTCACATATCTGGTTTGGGAGACTGATGGTGAGGGAGAAAGGACACGGAAAACGACACAGAAAGGAAAATGAAATGCTTCTCCTCCCAACTCACAGCCCTTTGAGAAGCCTGTTGCTCCAAGTCCCTCCTTAGCTGCAGTCACACCAAGTGCAGCGAGATACACACCTGCACGCCCTGAGCAACGGCACCCTTGGAGATTTCCCCACCTCCAACTGACCTTTATTTTATTCTCAAGAACCTGGAGTTGCTGGCATTTGTAATCCTCACACCTCTGTTAAGTAGTTGTATAAACTTCATTCCCCAGCTTGGAAGGGGAAAATAAACTTTTCAGTTAGCGCTGCAGGGATCATCCATGGGAGACACGGATACGGCAAGGAACCGCCTGCACGCACTGGTGGCATTTCTTCCTTCCAAACACCCGCGTGAACGACATTTGACTGTCAGGGAGCGAAAAAACCACCAGAGGAGACGAGGGAGGTAGGGTGGAAGACAAATGCCAGGACACGCAAGCGGAAGGTGGAAAGTTTAGGCAGAGGAGGCAGGAACTCTTGGCCCGCGTTACACGTTTCAAGGAGCTGTCTTGTCTCTGTTTATGCCAGGGACATCTACAGGGGAACACACAGTCTGGGTCCTCTGCCACCACGACGTCTTGCAGCTTATCAACTAAGCAGCCCCACCGACTAACACCCACACACCCAGCCCTTCGCCTGCCTGCGACCGCCGCTGCAGAACAAGCCACACGCAGCCACGGGCTGAGACTTCATATAGCCTCGTACCTTCACGTAACCTTGTATTTTGGGATAAGGCATTTATGGACACGCTGAACATCAGCAATGCAGGTGTCACTTATGATATCTGGAGCCAGTGTAAGCCGTTATTTCTGTTTTTAAACAGCCATTCCCAACTCCGGATCATTAGGACTACCATTTTAAGTGGCGTTTTCCATGCCCGCTGATGTAGGTGCAGACACAATACTCATATTACATGGTTCAGAAAATCAAAAAACACTGAAAACTGAATGTGACCCGACTTTTAGACTTTGCACAGAACCAAAAAAATTAAGCTAAACAGTGACCGAGTTTTGTGGAAAGGACTTTATGGACACAAATGTTTGCAATTAAAAAATTCAAAGAAAACAGATTCCGTTTGGATGTAAACATTCCCCTGCTGCCCTGGAAATACTAACACAGCAACACTGCACTGAGACACTGGGAAGAAGAAAGTGTTCTTTAAAGTAAAGAAAGCGCAACCACCACCAAAAAAGGTAAAAAGTACTTCTTTAAATATTTCAGGTTTACAAATATGTAACATACTGTAAACATGTTCCTGCTTTTTAAATCTCAGCTGCTGTTTAGCTGATTGCCCGGTAAACCATCAAACTGCAAAGATGCCAACTGGTTTTGACGAGAATTCCCAGGGGCAGGGGGGAAACC
>JAVKLA010000057.1:17235021-17358246 GCA_034782735.1 Sagittarius serpentarius | reverse complement strand
TGGGTCCTCGCCCGCCCTCTCCCTCCCAGCAAAGTGACCGCGGCGGCGGCAGCAGCCCCGGAGCAGCCCCAGCGCCGGACGCCGCCATGAGCCCCCCGGTGCCGCCGTCGGGCCGCGCCGCCGGGGGCTGAACCCGGGCGCGGGGCGGGGGGGACGGGACGCCCCGAGAACCGGCTGCTCCCTTCCGCGGCGGGGGCCGGAGTCAGAGGCAGCCAGAGCCCGGGACCCCCGGCCGCCCCCCGCCGCGCCCGGGGCAGCGGCCGCCGCCGCGATGTCGGCGCAGAGCCTGCTGAGCAGCGTCTTCTCCTGCTCCTCCCCGGCCGCCGCCGCCGCCGCCGCCCCCGCCAAGAGCCTCTCCAAGCGGAGGCTCCGCCAGACGCGCAGCCTCGACCCCGCCATCATCGGCGGCGGCCGGGAGGAGGAGGGCGAGGGCCGGGCTCCGCGGGCGCGGGCCGCCGGCAGCCCCCCGGGGGATCGCCGCCGTCCTCGGGGGGCCCCGCCGCCCCCCGGCGCCTCCTTCTCCACCCCCAGCACCCCGCTGGAGCGGTCGCCGCCGGGCAGCGCCCTCTTCGACGAGGAGAGCCCCCGCGGGAAGCGGAGCCCCGGCTGGGAGCTGCCCTTCCTGGCGCGCACCCCCTCGGCCTCGGCGCTCAGCGGGCCCGCCGGCCCCGCCAACAGCCTCTTCTCCTCCCCCCGGCGCTGGCTGCAGCAGAGGAAGGGGCAGCCCTCGCCGCCCGGGCCTCGCCCCGCCGCCTACGTCGTGTGGAAATCCGAGGTAGGCCCGCCCCGGGGGGACGGGCACCCCCCGCCCGCCCAGCCCCGGCCCTTCGGGAGCGCGGGCGGGGATGGGGCGGGGGGGGGGGGGGGGGGGGGGGGGGGGGGGGGGGGGGGGGGGGGGGAGGCGGTGTTCGATGTTCCCTCGGCGGGGTCCGCGTGTGGTTCTCCTGGGCGTGTAAAACCTTCCCCTCCCAGTTTCACGCCTCGTAAGCTGAAGTACGCGATGGCTTCTAACGAGATAGACAAATTGTTTTTAATGCGCGCGCCCCGCGAGCTGGGATTTATTTGACCACGCACATGTGTCAAAACCACATGAGGAGCGATGGTATTCCAAGGCAAATCCAACTTTGCAGTGCAAATATTTGTTCGTTTAACTGGGATGTCGCCGACGTCGGGCTGCAGATATCATAGCATGTGGACGAACGTATCCAAGGAATGCGGCATTGTTTCTTGATAGCGGTTGCTCGGCGAGGTGCTTATGCACAGCCCTTTGTAAGCAGGAGAAGGAATTTTTTGTTTGAAGACGTCCTCCATCCCGTTCGCGGCAGTGAGGTTTCCCGCTTCGCTGTTCAGTAGTGCCTCCTGGAGCTTTTGGGTCGGGGTCGGAAGGCGGCCGTTTCCTTTTGTTTCCGTTTCCGTCTCAGAAGTATTATTATTTATTGTTAATTGTTACTTATTGCCTATTAAATAGCCAACACTAAGCAGATCTGCCAACAAACCAGCCCCACGTTTCAGCAGGATGCAGAAAACCTTGAAGAATCGTTACCTTACACAGTGATCTGCCACCCACAGCCAAACTGGGCACCGTGACTACAAAAGTAGTTTTTAAGGGCAAAGGCTGCCCCTCGCCCCGAACGAGCCCCCGGAATCCTCCCTGTCAGCTTGGGGGGTAAAAGTTGCCAACATCCGCCAGCTGGGACGGAGGGTCGGCGCGTGGGTGGTGGCTTCAGGCGCGATGCTGGCTAATGTTGAAAGAGGCGGCGAAGATTTTTAGCGCTTTTCAGACGTGGTTTATTATTAAGTCTTGTGATCAGAAGGTACTCTTAGCCTTATTTCATCTTGATGCTCGAATTTTAAGATCGGTAAAAATTCATGATTTCAAAGAGCTTTGTGGGAGTTGCGGTGTCAGTGGTACAAAAACTCCTGGGAGACAGTGGGTAATGACCTTTAGATGCTCACACTAATTAAGGGTAAGTTGGCTGCTTATCCGCTTACTATTTGATAAGGAACATCAAAAAGTAGAAGATGCATAAGATTTCCTGTGCAGCGTTTCCTGAGTGAGTCCGAGAGCAGGAGCGTGGTCTCTGATCCGCAGATGTAAGCGGGTCTCCCTCTTTTCACTGAATCCACGCGAAGGTGTCAGACACTTGGGGCGGGTTTTTTCAGGTCTGTATGTCGTCAGACCACGTAGCACAGCACATCCTCAGACTGCAAATTCAAAAGTACGATTTTTTTTCCGAATTTGGTGTGTACCTAGCGTTTTTATATAGAGAAACCGTTTTTGAGGGGTGTATCATATTACTAATAACATGATTGCAGTATAGTGTTGTAATTTATAGTTAAATTTGGTTCGGTGCAGTTTCGTGTGATGTTACAGCGCTGTTCTCTGACAAATGGTTGTTTACTTGGCATCTGAACCCGGGTGAGTGTCTTTCGTACATTTAAGAAGTGGGTGTTTACGCTGACAAAGTGCGGTCTTGTATTTTGGAGGCACCTTTCCTGTCGGCGAGGCCAGATTTTTAGAGTAACTGAGATGTACGTTTGAGTGTAGTTCAAAAAAACCCCACAAAACCATCTTTGCATTAGGGAAAAAAAAACCAAACCCTAACGTGTGATTCTGTTGTAAGAGAACAGCTTTGGGAAGGTCTGAGCCCAGCGCTCTCGGGACAGGCGAGTAGCCGCCTCGCTGCGCCGGGTCCCCGTGGCCGGGCTGGGCAGGTGGCCAGGCCACCCCTCTCCACGAGCCCTCAGTTGGGCACAAGGGTCATCGCGGTCGTGGTCCCAGAAGTCACGGTGGCGGAGCTGCGGTGTTGGAGCAGGGTGGGCTGCACCTGAGGCCGGGCTCCCGCGGCGGGTCAGCCTCGTCGCTGTGAATTTGTGGCAGTGGATGGCAGTTGCTGTATAACCTGATGCCTGCTGGTTTCGGAGTTTTTATTTTCAAGACGTTCTACAAATACCAACTTTGTTATAACTGCCAGCAGTGACACGTACGGGTGATTTTAATCTCTGTGTGAAAAGAAACTGCACATAACATAATTTTGATCATATTCCCCCTCTTACTGCAGGCATGCGTCCTAATGGTCTTTCAGTTTGGCTTTATCATAAAATAACATTGTTGATGAAAGATTTAGTTGTTTGCTTCCTATTTATTGGAAGAGGACTTTGTTCAGTTTTTAGGAAGCGAAGGATTCTCTGTCTCTGGGGCTTCACCGTAGCTGTGGCAAAGTGAGCGAGCTTGAGGAGGTGAAAACCCCCCTCATTTTGTTGGGTGAAAAGGAAATAACTATTTATAATGTTGTAGCTTTAAAAGGTCCCCCTGTCCAAGTTACTGCGTTCTCAGTAGGAAATCTGTAGTTCTGTTCTTTTCAACTTAGAAAATGAAATACATCATGACGATGATTTTACTCAGCTGTAAAAGACAACTGAATAGATGACTGCAAGCTGAAAATGAGCGTGAAAGGTTTTGGTTTGAGTACGTAAAAATTCCCATTCTATTAGCCGGGGAAGAAAAGAAGCGTTCATTGCAAAACCCGTTTTCTTTACCTTCGTTCCAACGCCTTCAGTACAACTGCACGTTTTGGAAAAGGCTTCTCTAAAGCCACTGTGCAAGCAACAGGGTTACGCACTAAAAATAGTATTTTAGGAGGTATATGTGGGAATTATTTTCTGTCCCCCCACCTTAATCTCTAAAGCAGTAAAGAGAAGTAAAAAAGCCATGGAGATTTTTCTCTTCAGAACCCCCCCAAAATAACAACTTGCGAGCAGGACCGCCTTCACCTGACCCAAGCCGCAGCGCTGCGGTGGCGTCTGGAGGGACGCGGAGAAGATGCGGTGTGCAGGGGGCGAGCTGTGCCCGCCCCGCCCCGGGCAGCCTGGTAGGGTTGGCTGCAGGGGTGGCAGCACTCGGCCCAGCTGTATTCGGATTTTAAAGCCCCCGCTGCGCCCTCTCTTACCGGCTGATCTGCGATTTCTGTATTTGGGGCCAGAATGTCCGTAACAGCTTTGATAGGAGGCCAGGAGAAGGATGGATTGTTTGTTTTACCTTTTTTTTTTTATTTTTTTTTTTTTTATTGTAGTTCTTTGACTTCAGCGTTGTGTACCACAGCTCTGTCTACTGGCCTAGGGAGGGAAAGGTTGCCGCGCGGTTCACGCGGCCGTTCGTAAATAATTTTTAATGGAACGCTGGAGTGCACAGGGGGATTTCCAGTTTCAGCGGCAGGTGACACCTAATGGCCTTGCGCAAAGAAAGGTGTTGGGCCTATATTCTTGGATCCAGAGATTTTTGGATGTGAAGCGTCATGTGACAGAGCTGTCTCGATCCCGGGTGATCTGGCTCTCCTTTATCGCCGTGTAATTTTATTCACAAGAATATTTTGCAGCCGTAAAGATTATTTTTGGTAGAGCTTTACTTCGCCGACAAGCATTCTTTCCCCTGTCTATTATCTGCTCATGTAGAAGCTGCTTAAATAAAAAAAACCCCTGTTCCTGGGTCTGTGCAAACCAGCGACGACGTTTCCAGTGGTTTCAGCGGGGCAAAGCTGGGGGGGGGGGGGGTTAACAGGGGAGGAAACAAGAATTCATCCTCAATTCCCGTCAGACCTCAGCAGTCCCTTTAAGCCATTTTCCGTAAAGAAAATTCACTTTCACTTACAAAATTAAGTCTGTTATGACTATTTTGCTTGCTTTAAGTGCTTCATGAGGTTAAGTGACTCTCTAAGTAACCTAAATATCATGGACAAAGGTGGCAAAAATATGTAGGGATACCTTAATGCCTTGATTCTGCCAACATTTAGTCGTACATTGATGCTTAAGTATGGGAGTAGTCCCGTACAAGTTAAGGATGCAAGTGATTTACAGTGACCAACTAGAATTCGTTTGCCACATGAAAAGTCCCAAATAGCTCAAACTGAATGGATCTGTGAGAAATCTGAAGTTGTGTTAATTCTCTCTGCCTATTTTGCTGTCCGAAAGACGGCAGTGGAAAGCCACAGCATGTGTGTAACGAATACGGTGACTCGTGAATGTATCTGAGTAATCTCTTTGTTAGGATAAACCGAATCTATGCGCTTCAACTTACATGGCCTGGTGATCTTGCTATCCTACTCCATGTGTTCCTGACTCATTAAACGTTAACATCTCCAGCTAATACGCTTTTTCGGGGGAGAGCTGTTTTTAAAATAACGGTAGCATAACGTCTGCAGCCTTCCCGCTTGCATGCCTGGCCGCCGGGAAGCAGGAGGCACCACCCTGAGTTTGCAGCGGGCTCCTCGGCACCGTCGGGTTGCCGCGGGCGGTTGGCTCAGTCCTTCCTCGCTTCATCCTCCTCCTGGCCCAGCCTGCGATCGACCTGCTGGCTTGCCCAGGGAGGCTTTCTGTCGAGCACGGCGGGGCGAGGGGTTTCCCGTGGTGCGGGAGGGAAGGTTGCCCTGGTTCCTCAACCAGGTTTTGGGGGAGAAGCCAGGAGTCATCCCGGTGTCTCCTGAGCTGCCGGCCGGCCAAGCTGTGGCTAGCTGCAAGGGTGTTGGAGATGCTCATCTGTGATATCAGAACAACATTAGCTTAGGTAAATTATTTTATAGCTTCTGTTTGAGTCATATGGAGCGATAATTTAGGGCATGGCAGTCGGAAGTAGCGCTCACAACACCAGTTTCAGCTGTAGGTGCGTTGGGAGGTCAGCTTCCGTAAATTCACTTGCTTGATACCTTAAGAGTTTAAATCCATCGGGAAGGCGGTCTCAGATTCCCTCTTTCCGTATCTCCTTGCTTGCCAAAGTTCTCCCTTGAGCATCACTGGTTTTTGCAAATTAATTTTCACTCCGTTTTCCCAAGTTGCTGTGAGTGGCTACGTTGCTTCTTTCTGCTTTTTTACAGCCAGCGCTTGCTTCAGAACTATGCTGGTGGAAGGACACACAGGAAAATACTTTTCGGAGATAAAGGGTAAAGCAAAATTCTTAAAAGTTAGGCAAACCAAGAGGTCTTATTCCTATATGGATATATATCTTCGGGTGCTTCAGATGAATATGTTTCTTTGAGGTTAGCGGGACAAGCTGTTTTGGAGAGAGAAAGGACTGATCGCATAATCAAGTTTGCAGGAGCAGAACCTGTTCATTCTAAATTTAGGGGAGGAAGAGCTTTTCTTTATTTTCCCTTCCCCTGTTCAACTTGTAAGCTGTGATTGATAATATATTCTGAAAATTGTAGGTTACCTACAGAAAAGAGGGGAGGAAGGGAGTTTTCTGCTATTGGTTAGGACGCAAGAAGAAAACGTGGAATAGAAGTATATGTGCTGCATCACTTTCAAAAGATCTAGCGTGAGATACGTGGGCGAAGACGTCCTTCCCCCAGTTTTCAGGAGGCATTGCACTTCAAGTGGTGCTGATGTGACAGCACGTTTGTCAAACCAGGGCTTAAGCTGAAGCTTTCGAGGTGGAAAAGCAAAGCTGCTGCACTTGGAACTGTGGATAGGGCTGAAGGCTGCAATAGTTCACATCGTCTAAAGGTCAGTACTCCCCAATAAACTAATTTAACACTATACGTGCAAGTATTTTAATGGACTACCCCCTCAACATTTAGTCTCTTGTGACAATATCGTATTTATTGCTCTCCAGTTGCCATAGTCTTACAGGCTTTATCTTCGCTCAGCACTTGGCCTTGTGTTTTTGACTTCATTGCTTCTGCATTTGCCTGTGTTTCTGGTGTGGCTTGTTACGATGAGGTGCTCTAGAACTGTTTCCCCATCAGACGGAAAATTTATCTGTCTTTGGGTGGGAATCACAGGGAATGTATTAAATTGCCATCAGCACTAGTTGACCTTTTTGCCGTAATGATCTCTGAAGAGTGCTATGTGGCTGAAGTGTGAGCTCAGCGTCTGCTATATTTACCCTTAAGCACCTTGATAACCAACCCGGACATTTTTCTACATGGGTGGAAGAGAGGTTTGAACATATTCCCGTGTAGAGCCCTGATTAACTGTCCAGGAAGCAAAAAGGGGGTCCAACATGTTTAAATGGCTGTCACCTTGTTTTTCTGGTCTTCCTCCAAACATTTAAAAAACTGGACGCTCCCTCATCCCCAAAATTGCTAACTTGCATTTTTCCCTTTGAGTGGGGGCTTTTTAATGAGATGTGCGAGAACTGTATTTCAGAAGGTTTTGGTTTTTAAAGTAAAAAAAACTTTGTGTGCTGCTATTTACCACTGGACTCCTCTGCTTCATATTCTTCCATAAAACACCCTAAAACACCAGACACACAGATTAGTTTCAGCCTAAGTCCATCCCATTCAGTGCTGTAAGAGTTCTGTAATTGCAAAATTTGTTGGGCAGAAATGTTGTGGGTCTCATACGAAGAGGAATGCCATTAAAAGTAACTAAATACCTTCAGCTTTGGCAAATGCTCTCTTCCCATTCCCAGCTAAACTACGTCTGAAGACATTTGGTGAAAATATGCGAGTTGACAGCTAGGACAGACAGAATTGTCCCCGAGAGTGCATTGCTTAAGTAATGGGAAAGGAACTTGTGAAAATAATAGAAATGAGACCGAAAAGTAATTTTGAGCAGCCTCTAAAATATCAACGACCCAGGCCGCTGTCTTGACTTCAGGATGGAGTTGCGGCACATTTAGCTTTGCAGACTCTCTTGTACGACAAGAACTGCAGCTGTGACAATTTGCAGGTGGAGGACTTTTCCGGAGGCTCTCTTCACTCTTCTGCGCTGTTGTGGCTGCATAAGCATATAGGTATTAAGCATGTTTTGGGGGACGTTTTTCCTTCCGTATGTAAATATCATCGTGGAAACCAGCAGGGACTTCTGAGCAAGTAGGGCTGAACACTCATGATGGTATAGTAGTAACTAGATTGGGTCAGTGTCAGAGTTGCAGAGTTGAAATCTTAATGTAAAAAGGTAATGAAAATGAAGGTTATAGTGGCAATACTATCTGAGTCTCATTAAACATGATATAATGCTGCTCATATTTGATTTTCTGGCTACGCGGCGTAGTATTTGAGAACATAAAGGTGACTGGGGTTCAGCTGACGTTTTAAAATACAGCTTTTGTACCTCCTGGCTTACACTGGTTTTTAACTGAACCAGGTGTCTGGATGGTGAGAGAAGAGGCCAAATATTCCGTTCAGCTTACGGAAACTGGAAGGGGGGCAATAAGGAGGTAAGGGCAAGATTCGGACTTCATTGGAATTTGACGTTGCGACTCATCATCCAATTTTGCAAGGTATTTTGCTCTCAGACTTCAATATGACAGGGTACTCAAGTGTGTGCTTTACTTTTGGCAGGTGACTATTACTAGTCAAAACAGAGTATCCAGTAGGAAGCAAAGCCTTCAGTTCTCATTCAGTCCTAGGGATTTTACTTGCTTCACCTCTCTTTAAAACTTTTGTATCTGTTGTTTTGTGCAGATTTTTAAGCTGTGTTTGTTCAAAATGACTGCTATTCTTTTTTATCTATTCTTATCCTGTAGCAATAATACATATCAATAGAAATGTATGCGCCGGCTTTCTGGTTGAGTTTCAGCTTTTCCTAGATGCGTACAGACTGGCTATTTCAAGTTCTGCTCGGGGTGGAACAGCAAGGAGTTATTAAATCCCCAGGAGAGTTAAGAGTGTTTCTGAAGGATTTGATGATCTTCCAGTGCTTGACGCTCGCCACATTGTCATACTGGAAGCAGATGTTGGGTACCACATGTTTGTGTTTTTGGAGCTAAGTAGGTTAGGTACTGTGTCTCTGGCACATAAAAACAAACATCAGTTTCCCACCCTAAAGCTCTTATCCCTGGGTCATCATCCTGACAGTCCTGGCTACGGGAACAGCTTGCATCAGCCTCCCAAGTTGTGAAACCAGAGCTGTCTTTTCTGGATCTTCCTACTTGCTCTCTTCTGTATCCTCTCAAAGAAAAGACCTTCTGATTTGCGGTATTTATCCACGAGGGCTCTTTGATGGTGTAAGGTCGAAAAGAGATTTTTGAGCATTGCACTTAGTGAGGATGCGCGTGAGCGCTCAGTCCCGTACAGAAACTCTCCCTGTGGCTGCTGGGACTTCGGGTAGATCGTGCTTTTCTCTTCCCCCCCCCCCACCCCGTTCATGTGTGAGTTCCTGTTCCGTGCACTCGGACCTTTTGAGGTTGGGCTTGTCTTTTATCCATTTCTGGTTGTCCTTGTTGCATATATCTTCAGTTATCCCCCATGCCAAACGTTAAAAAGGAAGATAATGTGTCTTTTTCTTGCTTTCATCACTTTAGTTCATACTAAAAAAAAGCTGCTTTACTGTAGCTGTAGCCTATTGTTTGGATTGGCCGAGTCAAATGTTAACGAGTCCTTTTGGTCTCATAAATGATTTGTCTCATAAATGGACCAAATGGTTTTCAGCAAAGTACAGAGTATGATACAGACTCTGCTAACAAACGAAAGATTCATTTTTTTGCAGTGTGATTAAGACTACTTTTGCACTGCCTCAGAGCCATGCTTCTCCGAAGCACTGGCTTCCTGGCTTTGATTTTCAGTGATGGGACTATACCTCCATTGAACATCTATAACTGATTTTGTAAGAGGAAGACTAATACAAATTTTCCATTGCTATTTTCAGGTTTCGTTTGCTTTATCCCTTTGTTTTCTGACGCTGTTGTTGTAATACGGCAAGATGGTTTTTGAGCACTGTCTTTTTCTTTTTTCTCTAAAGGGTAATTTTGGTTGAGTTGCACCCTACTGAGAGTAATGTGGTGAGAAACCAGTTGGCAGCGCTCTGTTCAGTTTTCGTTTGCCTCTTTCTCTAAAAGTCTAAAAATATTCCTCCTACAGGAAATGTTTTTCATTCTGTTATGTCTTTTGCTTCCCGTAGGAGGTATTTCTTTTAATTTATTGAATAAACCTTTCTGAATTGTACTCCCATAAGAGTTTAGGCACAATAGAGTCTTTGGGCAAACTGTCCAAGAGATCTCACCATCTTCTGTTTTTAGAAGATGTGCAGTTGTTTCTTTATACAGTGCTGTCAGGCTCTGGGACAAGCTGACACTTACGTGAAATGAGAGAATTTGAAGCTAAAGAACGCGGATTGACACATCTGCTCTAACTTCTTAAATTGTGTTGTTTTGATCGTACGTATCTCATACTTGTCCTTCTTAAATCATAAAGAAATCCCTCTTCTCTTTTCCCTGCCCTCGATTTTAAAAGGATTCTGGGCAACATTTTGATCTCAAACTCATTACCACAATTTCTTTTGTAAGTGTGTGTGTCTATAGGAAGGCTAAATCCTTGTAACGTCCTGGTTGGAAGTCAGCTATGTTTAGCTGTTAATTTAATGTGGATGACAGGGCAGACTGTTACTTGAAAGGGGCGGTGGGGAAAGAGAGACTGGGATAGATTACATTTTCATGCTCCAAAATAAGACCCTATCTACTCTATCCTAAATTAGAACAATATGGTTGAGTTTTCTTGTGGCTATTTCATAACATTCCTGCTGACAAAATATGGTGTGCCTTTTGCTCGTTGCTTCACTACTGTTTCTCAAGCATGTGTTCGTGTCTCTGCATCCAGTGACAGCCCTTGTAGCCACGCACCACGGGGACGCGTCTCGTAGGTCTTCAGAAGGGGACGGCGTACTCGCAAATGGTATACAAAGTGGCCTGCGCCAGAAAGCGGGTACGAAACCATAGCCAGCTGGGAGAATTAGGCGGCCGCGTTACTTGAATTGACACAATTGGAAGTTTTACTTTTTTTCAGGGGTAACGTGCCTTAAATTCTGTATTCACTAAAGGAATGTGATTTAATTGGCAGTCAACCTGTACGGAGGGCTTTAAAGCAACTTTTTAGTAGAAGAATTGGTAAGATTTACACTGGTGGATTTGCATATTTGAAAAATCTCTGGAACACGGTCCAAAATGCTTCTTGATCCTTTTCTCTGCTGGAGGTCCGAGCGCATACCATTTCCACACTCCGTCAAGGCTCAGACGGAACCTTTCCGTTTCATAAACCTCGCCTCGGCAGAGGCAGAGCGAACGTGGCAGATGAGCATACTTTTCTGTCTTGGAGTGAACAGAGCCTCCTGCCTGCTTTTTAGCCCTAATGCAGCTCAATTGCACCACCTCACATGGATCGGAGGAAAACCGGTGAGTGAGCGGTGGAAGGTGCGTAATGTGGAGAACGGGATGCCTGCGTCCTGCGTTGTGCGAGCAAAAAGGCAACCGGCAGGTTGAGGGAAGCGACTTTGCCCTTGTGAGTCCACATCTGGGCTCCTTTGAACGAGGGAGATGTGAACATCCTGGAGCAAAGGGCCGTCAAGACGGTTAGGGGATGAGAGCGCTGAGCGCGCGAGGAAAGGCTGAGGTTTGTTTCAGCCTGCAGAAGAACAAGGCGGGGATGTAATTCCACTTGTACTCAGGAGAAGATGGGGCTGGGTGTCGTCAGAGTTGCACGGTGACAGTCACAAGTTGCAGCAAGCGGAATTTTGAGGAGATAAAAGGAAAAAAAACGTTCACAGCAGGAGTGGTTAAGTGTTGAAATGGGTTGCCCAGAGAGGCTTTGGAATCTCTGTCCTTGGGAATTTTCAACCCTTGAGAGGGCAAGGCCCCAAGGAGCCCAATCAAATTTTGAAGCTGGCCCTGCTTTGGGCAGGAGGTTGGACCAGATGACCTCCAGAGGTCCCTTCTGACCTACTTTTTTTCTGTGATTCTGTGACTTTGAGTATCGTTTCTTTCCACAGTAGAATGAAAACGCTGCTGTCTTCCCTTGTCCCGCAACATACCTTTGATGGAACAGAACCTGCTGGGTTACTGCAGAAAGTACGATGCTCTCCAGCGTTGACGTTCGGAGCGGGCTTATAAGATGGGCGGTTTCTTTCACTGCGTCGTTCTCCAAAGTCGTCGCTGTGCTACCACTCTGCGAGGCATACCCTACCATTGCGCTGCAGCTACGCCGCTGGTGTCTCAACAAACGCAAAGAAAGCCAGGGTGGTTTTTTAAAAGATGTCAGTCAAGTTAAAAAAAAAAGAAACAAAACCACAGAAAAACCAAACCCAACCAACCAAACCCTTCTAAAATTCAAGTGTTTTGCAGAGACAGCTTGACAGTGCTTTAGCAGAGCTCCAGCAGGGATTTGGCGGGGAAGTTTCAGTAACTGCTTGCCAGGTAGGTTTCCTGCTAGCTCGTTTAACCAAAGCGGCCTGCATATTCCAGCCTTAGGGAGCCCAGGGCTTGCAAGGTATCTGCCTTCAGGACAGTGTGCTCCTGGGACAGACCTGCTCTGGAGTTGAGCTCCGTCTGCTTTTGTGGATTATTTTACTTCAGGTTTAAAAATGTTGGTCATTTGGCAAAGCATCGTTATCTTTTCCTGCCCCATTCCATGGCAGTTCAGTGTGCTCACGACAGGCCATATGATGTGCTGCCTACAACGCTTCCATTCGACGCCTGTAGTAAAATGATGGTACAGAAGCACCCCTGTCAATTTAGCTTTTCTAACTTTCATTTTTTATCGTCTTTTTGAGTGTATTACGAAAGTAAAAATAAACTGGGAGAGAAATAGAAGAAGAAGGGAAAAAATTGAGGAGGTCTGTGAAAAGGAAGAGAAATCTCCTGCCGAGCTTTGAACTGGGAATTGCATCAGATATGCAGAAAAATAGGTGTGGTAGTAGGACGGTTCAGGCTTTGCCTATACGGTCTTACGCAGCAACGGTTTAACCTGATACTGACCTTGCAACTTACGAGCTTAAGGGTGCAGTTATGTAACTGGGATCAGTGAAAGCTAAACTAAACTGGAATAGGCAGATGGGGCCGCAGGGCCCGGAAGACGCTGGTACCAAATTGGCTTGCTGAACTAAATGCTTCCACGCTGCTACTTAAAAGGAGCACAGGTCGTAATTTGCTGCCATTTACAAGGCAGCGGTGGGCTTTTTCGAGCTTCTGGAGTATGTTGGTCGACATCTGATCTCCTGTGTCTCTTCTCCTTGCTCTTGAGGAATGGTTTTGGCAAGTCTGCGTTTAACTGGCCGAGGTTTTGTCAAGCAGGTGCGGCCTCCGGCATCGAGTATGAGATTGAGCTGACGGAAGGATCTTGCCCACGGTAAAACAAGGCCTTGATGGCTCGGAGTCGTAACCTTTTGGAGTCTCAGTAAGTGTTTTTTTCCTTGAATGGACAAGAAGACAAAAAGAGGAAAAAGGGGACTGGATAACAGCTGCGTGGTTCAAATAAAAGGAGGTAAGGAAGGGGAGAAGACCGAAACAGCGTTACGAAATGAGTAGCTAAGTAAAACATCATCAGGGCTGGAAAACAGGATTGCCACTGAAGTGCCACCACTGCTGGGAAGAGGAGAGCTGTGACTCCTGCTGGGGCCTCCCTGCCCCGTCTCACGCGCAGTGCGACGTCCTGGTTTCCTCCCTCGGTGCCGTCCCAGGGCTGCCTCCCCGCTTCGCGGCTCTGCCCGCCGTGCCGCCTGGCCGGCAGAGAAGCCCCCACGGCTGGAGTGGTTCGGTAAGGTGGAAGGTCGGCGTCGGAGCCAGCGGTGCGTGGTTCTTCCTGGCTGCCGTGGCGCGTGGCGCTCCCTGAATGGTCCTCACCGTCGTCTGTGGCGATAAGATTTTCTGAAGCCCCTGGCTCGCTTTTGAAGACGAACCTCAAGCTCCTAGATTGTTTAGTTTTTAAAATCTTATTCTAGATCTTTTATATCCTTCCTTTTTGTTACAGTACTTACAGCCTCCTTCCTTTCTTCTTCCTTCCCAGAGGAAGAGGTCTGTAACGCTGAGGTCTTCCACACGACTGGATACCATTTTTTAGCAGTGAAGGGGTCTTATGTCTTGTCCGTATGTCTTCCTGAGCTGTTTCTCACTTTAGCAGCGCTTTCAACTTGTTTCTCTAAATACTGTTTGTGCTTTGTTTGCGGTGGTTTTGTGGTGATTACTATGTGCTTTAGCACAACTTGCTACGTTATATTTGACTTCTGTTATCATTTGTTGTTTTCAGCTTGTGACAGCATATCTGCTTGTTTTTTAGAAACGTGTCTGTATCAGTGCGTTATTAAATTCCAAATGTATGCACTTTATTTCTTTAATCTGGTAGCATCCAGCTTATACACTCAGATGGTAAATGGAAATTCTGATTGCTGTAGATTACGGGATCTGGTGTAAGTGCCAGAATGAAAAAAGAGACGATCAGCTGTTCTTTGGTAACTCCTTCTGTCCCTGCGAAAGCTGGCCTGGAGGGGACACTCGCGGAGCCGTGCTGCGGTGCTGTGTTTGTCAGTCAGGGCTTCCTCTCTGGGAGTTTTTTTGAAAACAAACCTCCCTGCTGTTTCGATCCTGGGTTCAAGGGCTTGATTGTTTGGGAATCTCTCTGGCAAGCTGTCTGGAAGCTGGACATTGTCTTGCTTTCCATGGAGGAAATCCTTCCTCTGTCCGGAGGGCCGCAGCCCCGGCAGAGCCCCCGAGGTGCCACTGCAGGAGGAGTGGGTAGAGATAAGGGGGCACGGTCCGCATTGCCTGTGCCCCACAAACGCCAGCTTTTACACGGTGCCTTCCAAATCCCGATGGCTGGGGTAGGGAACAGAGAGAGCACTCGTGGCTTGGCAGGTTGAAGAGCTGTGGCAGCCTGGAAATAGAGACAACGGGGAGCAGCGATGAGCTCGTCTTTATGGCCATCCTGCAGTTGTGGTGGCTACATGGTTTCTTACGGTCTCAGGTGGCAGGACACCTTTCCTAAGTGCTTTGAGCTCTTGGAAACCCTTCTTCTGGACCAAGTCCAGCTACTTGGACGTAGCATTCAGCGTGAGATTTAGCCGTAGCCCTTTTTTGGAGCTGAAGGATAGCAGGCTTCAGATGTCGCTTGAATTACAGTAGAAAAGAATGAGATTCCTGCGGTGAATTACTTATTTCTGTCTTCCTTACAGTTTTTTGCAATGGGCTCCTTTGGTTGAGATAAAGGCATTTGATAACCACAGTGCTGTGCTAGAGGGTGACCGGCCCCTTTAATTAAAACAGGACCAAAGCATCTGCAGGAAAGCAGGAGGTCTTGCTTGTGCTGGATCTAACTCGGAAAGGTGGAGTAGAAGCCAAGGGGGAAGGAGAAATACGGTTGGGAACATCTGGGGCGAATCAAAGCAAAGCTGGAAGGGAGCAGTTGGTTGGGGTGTTCCCAAGGAGAGCGTGGAAGATGCCTGTAGAAGATAGATAGCAGGGGGAGCTACGGAGGGGCTTGCTTGCTGACCCCTCTTGAAAGAAAACCCAAGGCTAGAGGAGGCTGAAAGGAGAAAAGCAAAGGGGAGTTTGCGCGGCGTGTTCCTTGGAGCCAGCGGTAAAGGGCCGGAGGAGCAAGGGAAGGGGTCTCCCTCCAGGCTTGAGGGCTGGGGGTGACGGAGCAGCAGAAGCAGCTGCTGAGCTGTCGAGGACACAGAACAAGCAGCACGCAGGGAGCGTAATGGGACCTCCCATCAAGTCCAAAGGTGGTGGTTTGTTGTTGTTTTTTTTTTTTGTTATTTTGGTTATTTTATAACCCAGCCTATGCATGCAGAGAGGCTAAGAAGCCCTGCTGGGAAAGGCAGGAAAGATTTGGGAAAGACTGGGATGGCTGAACAGAGATCTGGTGACCACTGAGCACAGAGGGAGATGGAACCGGGGTAGCCGTTGCGTTGATGCGCTCAAAGTGCCATATAGATTTCGGGATGAGCAGCTGAGCTGCTGGGGCTTGTCTTATTAGCGAAGGTTATTTTGTGCAGTGGTGAAGTGCTCTAGTTTGTTTTGCAAGCCTTAACGAAGCCTGGGATTGAACGCCTGGGGAGGGAAATTGTGAATTGCATCTCTACATTGTCACACCTTCTGTGCGGGGTAGTTGCCCAGGAGAGCCGGACTGCAAGCGGTCGATGGGAGGAAGGGGAAGACTTTAGGAGCACCATAAGGGAAAAGGAAACTAGAGGTGCTTTGGGTTGGTTGGTATTACGAACTGCAGGGGAATCATTTAATTTTTGTGATGAGATGTTTTGCCTGTAAAATATGCATATTTAATACATACATGGTTTCTTTCTTCCTAAACTTGCAAATAACGTTTGCTATGTTATTTTTTTGCCCGGAAAATATTCTTTGCGTCTGGATCTTTCTCTTCCATGAAGCATTGCCACGTGGAAAAATGTTAGTTTAACCATTTCACAACAATCTAAGTACATCTGGAGTCCAAGTTACTAAAAAGCTGTATGTTACTTATACAAACTTTCAATGCACAATGCCAAGGAAAAGAAAAACCACGTAAAACGTACCATTTCTTAGTAACGTACATCTCTCTGTTGTAAGGCAAGGTTTTATTGTCCGTCTCTTTCTTTGTTGTGTCAGGAAACGTCTCCCGGCCATGAGATGTGGTTTCCCGGAGGTGAGACCCTGCAAAGCAGGGTGAGGGAAGCTCGCAGCGGGTAGAGCGGAGGCTCCTCAGACACGTGTGCTGTGAGTCAGCGGGATCTTGCTCGGCATTCCCGCACAGCAGCTCCGCAGTTGCGTGTGCCACCACACCAGGGACCGCCGTGCTCGGTTCGGATGACAGTCGGTGTCCCTACCAAACTCCTCCAGACGCCTTGTACTGAGGAGCTTCCAGAACAAGGAGGCATGTGAGCCATCGTGAGATGAAATAGTTGGAGGTCCCTTGCCTCCGGAGAGAGCTGGAGAGCTTCTGCCTTGACTTCAGAGTGAGGGATTGGCGATTTATGCTCAACTGGTGCAACATCAATGTGTAGAAAAGGATGTAACATACTGAACTTGGAAGAAATGAAGAATTTTTTTTTTTTTCCCATGCTTTGTATTAGGATAGCTCTGGAAATACTCTGTTTCTGGTTTGCTTTTGTTCTTCCCAGCCTTTTAGGAGATACTTGTACTAAAAGAGTCGAGGCAGTGCTCAAGACCATTGAGGATGAAATTAATTTACCCAGCTTGGAAAAGGATCAGCTGCAGATTTTACTGCAGGGACTAAGAAAGCTTTTACCCTTTCCTTCTTCCTCCCCTGGTACTATGGATTGGGGCTATGTCCACTCTGAAAGAGTATATGTTTTATTTACACTATGCCCAGCTCAGATGCTTCTTAGAGTATCTTTTGGGTTCCTCCAGAAGAGTGAGACAGAAGCAGAGTGGGCAGGCGATCACTTGGTCCTTAGGACCTGTCTGGGGGTGGCTCATTGAAGCACTGGGAAGGGACAAGGCTCGAAAAATCGGAGCCGCAGATGGGCCTGTGGATTTGGTGGCGAATCCACGCAGGAGCATGGGAAGGGTCTGCTGTGAGGGCTAGGTCTCTGTGCCGCGTGGCCCTGCTGAGTAGGGCAGTGGGGTTGGGTGGGATTTGGCAAGTGCTGCTGGGTGTTCCCCTGATGGGGGGGAAAGAGGATGCAGCATTAGTTATTTCTGGAAACTACACGGCCTAGAGAAATTATATTTAGCTGTTAGATAACTGGTTTAAACTGGGATTATGCCCAAATTAGGGACGAGACAGTAAAGCTGAGTGATAAGAGTATCTGTTGTTTCTTCCCTGGCTACAGGGGGTTGAGGGGCAGAAACGGGCATCCGACAGCGTGAAAATCCACACAGAATTCAGAGGATTCGTGTGGGCATCCCTGCACGGCGGGTCGCCTTGCATTGCAGAGGTGATTTTTATATTACCATAGTGTCTTGGTACCGTATTTGTGGGTTAGGACATCACTATACAGGATGTTGTATAAACAGAAAAGACGTTTTTTTTGTCTCGCAGAAATTTTGCAGAAGAGACAACAGATAGACACAGTTGCACCAGGAATTGTACAGAGACTGTTTTGTGATATTTAGTGTTTTGTGATATTTAGTGGCCTCAGCAAATGAATGTTTTGCTCTTGCTAAGTTTTAGAGAGTCTTAAGCCGTGGGAATAATAGGTTAGTGATACAGATATTTAGGGGTAGTTTCTTCAAGAAGGAGTGAAGTTCCCAGGGCACAAAACTGGGTAACAGAGACCTGACATGGTGGAATGAATGTAGGCAGTAGCTGAGGATGACGGAGAGGATAGGACTAGTCGGGGGGGGGGGGGGCATATGCTTAATGGTTGATGTAGAAACAGGCTGAGATGCAATGGAAGGCTACATAGAAAAAGGTGACATCATCAAAGCCAAATAGTCTTTGCAGAGCATTCTGGATGAATGTAAGTAGAGCAGCATTGCGTTGGAAAGGCGAGGAAAGAGAATGTCAGAGCCATTGAGAAAATAGAAGTCTGCGTAGGATTTGTAGCTGGGTTTTATATTGAAAAGGCTGTGTATTGACAATTTGTGTACAAATACGACTTCTTCTAGCTCCTGGCCGGAGCTGGGTGGTAGGAGGAGTACTGCGTCTGCTGACCTTTCTTGTCTTCCCGCCTCCCTTCCCGCAGGCATCGGATTTTCCCCGTGTCCTGGAGAGTATGTCTAGATGCACAGTGCAGCGTGGTGTAAAGATCTCTGGTCTATGCTGGGCAGCCGACGTGGTGCGGGGCTGCTGCGCCGGGGCTGCCGAGGTGCCAGAGTAGTGCAGCCGTGGTTCCGCAGTGACTAAGCTAGGAAATCTAATGAAGCCTAATAATCTCTTGAGGAGAGGGTGCCAGGTACTGGGAAACTGCAGTAATAATAATAATAAATGAAAAGTACATGAATTTAACTGTCGGTCTACTTTTATCTCTACAGTATCTAAGGTTGTTTCATTAGCATGTGCTATACCTTACTGGGGCGTTGGCTCATGCTTGTACCGTGGAAGGAGTTTGACACCCTTTACGTGTGAGATTACCTGGAGATGAAGCATAAACCCAAGTTCAGCTATTGCCCCTGTAGTGACTGATCCCTCACCCCCGCACTCACCTCCTGTCCCAGCTGGAACCTGGCTGGCTCTCTGACGGCCCGGGGCAGTTTTACTCCCCTTCCCAAGAGGTGTCTTATGATCTTCTTTCTCGCTCCCCGTCAGCAGTGTTGTGGCGTGGGGAGGGTGCCCCTTATGAACCAGTTGCCGGACAGCTGTGGTAGCGGTGCAGGTACCACCCCTGCGGTGGGTTACTGAGTGCTGGTGGCTGGGCAAGAGGGGGACGCTGGCCCTGCAGCTGGCAAAGGCAGAGGCATCGTCGTCAGAAAGGGAAGAGGTGACGTCTGTGGTTTTAAGTGCACGGATTTAAACTCGAGGCAGAAACACCTTTCTTTTTTTAAGAGCGGCAAAAAGGAAGTCTTGATGAACAACACCAATAGGCTAAGTAATGTCTTTTGTTTGAAAGTTATTCAGTTTATTCCAAGGACCTTTTGCAATGTTTTCTTTGCACATTAAATGTCTTAATGGAGAGCTGGCAGCTTGCTGTGAATTATTAACACTCACCTAACAGGTGTTTACATATGTTTGCCTTGAAACTTAGCTCTGTAATTCTGTCTGAAGACACCGAGTTTTCGAGCCTGTGCTTTAATAAAGGCACAGATGAGGTAGGAGAAAGTGGCTGCTGGTTGTTTATATGTAGCAGTTGTGCTGAGCCTCCTCCAGTGTTGCTAACCATGAACTTTGGAGTTTCTTACCTGTTTGTTATGACCGCTTTACTCCTTCTGAACTGTTACTCTGTTAGCAGCAGTAATTGTAAGCCTCTTCTCTAAATGCCACCTTTGTTATTTCTCTATGAGAAGGGCAAACCAGCCTTCAACCGTACGCAGTACTCTGGAGCGCTTCATTGCCTGGAGCCCCATTCTTGCCCCATTCCCTTCCCAGTACTTGGCCACAGCGGCCGGTAGGGCACGCACCAGGGCACAGCTTTTGTCTTCTTCAGCACCTCAGCCCCCCCGACAAGGAGAGGTGCACCCCGAAGTGTGGCACTATCTTTCATTTGGGTGGGTGTCTTCAGGTTCTCCGTTCCATGTCTCCTTTTTGGAGACAGACTGTCAAGTTTCCACCTTGTATCATGGTTAATAACATCTCACAAGGAAGTTGCTGAGTATTACAGCCAAGGTTGCATGGTCCTGACCCTGGTGCCCTCCAGAGCTCTATCATCGTCCCCAAACCAGGGATTACTTCTATGAGAACTCGCTTTGATGGGAGGGAAACTTGCTTCAGTAAAAATTGGTTTTGCAGTGGCCACTTTTGAGTAGTGGGAAAAAAAGAGAAAAAAGTGCAACGAAACCACCAGAAGCTGGGGAGCCATTCTCCATTTAAGAGGCCAGATGTCATACTTGGAAATGCAGGCTCAGGAATGTGACTTGAGTTATGGGTGACCTTGTCACTTGAGAAGATGAATTGTTAGCTTTTGTCCTGGAAGATGGGTATTGCTGTGCCTTGATTAGATCTTTGTATGAGAAGTTGAGAGTGGAACAGGCAGCTTCTAATGTGGGGTTCAATAATTCAGCCTTGCTAGGGCACCGAGGGCTTTCACAGAAGTCCTTGCCCTAGCAGTTAGCCATTAGCAAGAGGAATCTAATGATTTACCTTTATCTGAACAAGCATCTTGTAAAAGGACGGCACGCAGGATCCAGCGGCAGATGCAGTGAAGCCTGCCCTGACAGCTCGAAACTCGTTGTGTTGGAGGCAAACACGCAGAAATCTTCCCTGCGCAGCGGCGGCAGGTCACGGGGCGGTTCCGCACGCCCAGGCTCAGCCACCGCCGGGTTGCTCTGCAGTGTCGGTGGCACCGGCGAGACGGCTGAACGTGCCCCGCTGCCCTTGGGTACGTGCCCCCCTGCCCCGCGGGGTGCCCTGTGACCCACGGGCTCTCTGAAGGGCCCGCGTGTGCTGTCTCACCTGCGGGACCGGGCTTGAAAGTCCCGTCTTCGGAGGCGGGTGTGAGTAAGGTACCCGCTACGCTGCTCCTCCGCCTTTTTCCCCAGCTGAGTTGTAAAGGTGTACTTTGCGTGGTGATAAAATCAGCAGGAGGTGGCTGAGCTTTGCTTCTGAAATAGCTCATTTGACTGAAAGGGTAGAGGTAGATGGAGTTCTGGCCATCCAGAGAAGTGGTAGGTTTGAAGTTAGGGCAACGGGAATATGCTTTAAGCATTAAGACATGTAAAAGCTCTTTTCACTCCCGTTCTCTCAAATATGTGCAATCCCATATATAGGACAAGAAAAATGATACCCCTCAGTGAGTATTTAATGTGTAAGATTTTAAACGTTTTCTTTTTCAGTCTTTTCGTCTTAAACGGCAGTTACCAAGGTGAATCTTAGAATTAACTAAAATATGGATTCCATCTTAATTGATGAATCTCTTTAAACTACTTGAAAAAATAAGAATTTCAATTTTAAAGGCATACAATCGGCTCTCCTTGAAGGCAATCAAGCTTTTGCTTGATTTCTGATCCTGGCCTCCAAGTCTGCTCATAGACATAGCAGGAGAGAACTGCTCACATGCAGAATTAATTAATATTTACGGTGCCTTTATCTTGCTAGAATGTGCTAGACTTCAAAGTGCCATGCTTTGATTGTCCTGCGAAAATGCAAGGCACTAGTCTGTGGGAGAAATATTTCTAGCCAGAAAATCAGAGATTTTTGTAGCAAGTTCTGCTTTTTTTTTTTTTAAAAAAACCAAAAACCCAGAGAGATTGGTATGGCGACGAACACAAAGCTTTATCAAGCAGCATGCTGATTTTAATTGGCATTGTTTCTTTATCAGTGGTGGTCTTATTTAAAACGTGTCTCAACATCTTACGGAATCAATTAAATATTACTTTGCAAATGGTATGGTGTTTCAACAGATGTGTAAACACCGTGCTCTTCCTAACAGACAAAGGTCACAAATAAGTCAGCTTTAAAATTAGGGTTGGTCATGTGATGCTCATGAAAGAAATACAGTCTTTTATACTGAAAAAACAGAGGGTATCCTGGTTCCTATTTTGGGACTGAAGCAATATGATTTTTTGTCAGGGAATCACAACACATGGTCCATTTTTAATACGTGTGTTTATTTTAATAAAATGAAAACTAATATTCAATCAAAAAAGCTGTAGTGCCACACTGTCAGTCAGGACTCTGTTGTGGTCTCCGCTTGACGGTATTTATTTCTGTCTGTGATTGGGGTTTGTTTTTTCAGTTAATTTGCCTTCCCATAGTCGGGAGGACTGTATGTATTAGATCTTACCATGCCTAATCTAACACGAACACCTGCTGGGGAACTGTAATACAGTGTCAGCTGCGGCGGTGAGATAAGGACCTGATTTGTTTTCACTTGACACTGTTTCATATTTACCGTATTTCTTCAAAAAACATTTTGGAAATTTTGGGTTGGTGTGCATATTTGTTTAAGCTGTCCCATCAGTCACCGCTATGTTTTACTTCCCTAGGCAACGCCGTGTCTGACTCCAGTGTGTCCCTGCACGAGCCTCTTGATAATCTTTTGTGTGAGCCACGACCTGCCTCCTTCCAGACTTCCCACATCCACAGGCTCATTTAATTTTGAGACTGCTTTCACTTCGCTGTTCTTCTTTGTTCTGTAGATGACTCAGTACTTCGTGGCTTAGACAGATCTTCATAGAGACTCGTTCATATTGCGAGAGGCGTAAGCAACATTCATTTAGAAAGTGTGTTGCTCCTGTGACTTAATCTGATATACTGAATGGGAAAGAAACGATGAATGTGTATGATTATTGTCCTATCTGTTATGCTGTTTGCAACCGGTGAATTAAGACATGAATGCATTTATAAGATGGTATCTGTGACAAAATATTTTTAGTTGTCTTTGTATGGGGTTGTATGACATTTCTTTGCTTAGATGCCTTACCACCCCTTGGAAGCAGACAGTTGGCATGTCATTCATGTTAGAAGTAGCGTTCAACAGGACACAAATTATTTTGTCTTTATATAGACAAGCAATATTATATTCTGTCCTCCTCTGCTCCCGGGAGAAGGATAAAAAAACAGATAAAATGGATACTAAGAGTGTGTATTCCATGCATATCCAGAATGACAGAACGAATCAGTGAACTGAGGATCTGTAGGGCAACGCAAACTAATGAGCGTATTTTATCTCTAAGCGCTGGGCATTTATATTGATGCTTTATGATCTGATTTATGTGGATGTATGTTTTCAAGTATCCCTTGAATTGAAGGACATCACTCATTTTGATGTTTCCCTATAAATGTAATTTCATCTGTATATGCTGAGATCAGAAACAAATATGCAGATGAAAAGATAAGATTTAAAAGAACTACACCCATATAACATTGCAAATATATTTCTTGCACATGCGTGTGTTCCTGTGTAGTTCCGTGCGTGAATAATTTCTGCACGTTCGAAATAAAGGACAAAATGTTTCCCACATTTGGCTTTGGCAGGCCAAATAGTACGTGTGAAAACTGGACAAAAATAAAGATTCATTATTGGCCTCACATCTGAGGAAGCTCTAGAGCATAATATTTTCCTCCAGAGTCCTCTTTAAGCTTGCGTTTAGTAAATTAGCTTCAGATCTTCCTATCGAGTGCCATACTAGCGTAGGAGGGGGAGCTTTGGCTGGCCAAGCGCTGACCAGCAAACCGAGACCACGCCAAAAGTGCCACTTTGGGACAGGGATGCGCTAGCGAGCCGATCCCCATCTGCTAAGATGAAGAAGCCCCGTGAATAGGTTGCTTGTTGTCTCCCTTAAATCCTTAGGGCTCTTCTGTCTATGAGGAAGAAAGCCCCGTATAACTGGTTTTATGATGTGACTTTCGCAGGTGCTTTTCATTCCTGCGTGGGATTGCGTATCCACTGCTTGTTCCAGCAACAGCATTAATATGTTCAGCATTGTAGAAAAAAATGCGTAGAGCATCGTGCTAGAGAAATTCGGGGTGACCGTGTAATTAATGGCTGCTTCCCACTTGAGTTTAGAGTCAAAGTTATACGAGAAGCTTTGTTGTCAAAAGTTTCCAGGTTTGAATACTTACATTTGCAAGTTTTGTGTTCTTGTTAGGCGGCCTCTCGTACAGGATTGCGCTTATCAACTGCCAAAACGCTAAGGCTGAAGCAAAGGGGGCTTTTTTTTTGTTTGTTTGTTTGTTTTTTGTTTTTTCATTTCACGCAGTCCATGCAGGTCAGAATTTTGGGAATGCTTAAAAAAATAACAGTTACTTTGTTACATTTCTATCTATGTGTCAAAACGTGGAGTTGTTGCAGTTGCTTTTTTGTTGTTGTTTCGTTTGGCTTTGTAAATGGTGAGCTGCAAACGAAACGATTAAAATTCCACCCACTCCAGCACAATCTGTATAAACATGGGCCAGGGCTCTTTTAGTTGTAATCTGAAAAGTTTTCAGTCTCTGCTCAGTGTCTTTGAAACCTTGTTTCCACTCTGCTTCGGGTTATTGGGGTCTGCTCCATTAAGATGATGGAAAATGCTTCGTGCTTCCCTGGCTAGTAATAGCGGTGAGGTGAGGTGTCCTCTCCTATTCCCCGTCCTCAGTTTCCCCGAAGTCCCTCGTTGGCTTTCAGAGCTCGGCTGGATTGGGGCTCGGCTATTTTTGTGAAAGTGCATTCGCCCATAACTCTTTTTTTTAAAGAGTTTCATTTAAAGAGTTTCATTTTTTAAAGGGTTTCATTTCTTTAGGGTCGTATAACTGTGGGTTGCGAACAGCCTTCAGGAGTAAGGCACAGACTAGACGTAGCTAATTTGAAGTGATTTGGGGGCTCTCAGCAAAACGGTTTCGCAAAGCCGTCTTGTCTGTCGTGAGTAGGTAAGCAGGCAAACTTTGCCTCGTCGCGTGGCTTAAATAAATGTAGCTGCGGACGTGCGCTGTGGGTATTCAGACAAGCAAAATTCCCCTTAACCAAGGAAAAGAGAAGAGAAGAGGTCACTGGGAACATCGCCAAACTTGAAAAATTTATCTGGAAAATGAAGACAAAGGTGTGAATTGCATCTGTAATTTCATTAAGAGTAAATTACAGTAAACTAGAAAAAAATAATGTATTCGCTTGTCTTTTTGTCCTCAGATGCTTTTGGCATTCTCAAAGTTTGTTTTTTAATTGTTTGGGGAAATTTTCCAGGTGCTAAGGACGTCATATGCTGTCTATAGCTGAGTTATAACCCCTCGTCTGCTTCTTGTCTGGGTCTTCAGTTATATTTTTATTAGTAGTCCTTTAAATCATGTTTGAGTTTGCAGTTCAGGCTGCTTAGCTGAAGTGACTTTAATCACTGATTTTAAATGTGTACTTAATTAGTAAGTGAGGGATTTGATTTAAAACTTTTTGGATTGTATTTCATAGTTATTGTTCTTACAAGATTGATTTGTATTGATTGAGAGCTGTTTCATGTGTTGGGTTGTCAATGGCAATATAAACTTTTCCTTCGTTTGGTGCTTTTGCTATTCAGACTGACAAACTGCGTACATACTCTTTGTTATAGATGGTGAATAATGTAGGTAGCACGTGGTCATATTTTACTTGTGGCGATGTCTTCTTGGAATTCAGTTCACGAGGGGGAAAATCAGTGTTACAAAATTGTTTAAATAACAGTAGAGTTACATATATGAGAAGCACTGAGAAGTGTGTAAAACCATGTTTCGCTGCTGAAACTAAGGGAGTTATCAATCAGTTAAACAACGCTTATACGTACGTCAAAATTATCATTTTAGTTTGGGTGAGGAGCGTGGATTTTGAAGCAACTCTGTTGATCGTCCACGCTCGTTGAGCTTGGGTTTGCATCCTGGAGCAGCTTTGGAGCACGTGGATGAAATTGCTTTTAGGTGAAATCAGACTGCAAAATGCACGAGTGCATGTTCAGCCTACATCAGGGACGCCGGACGTTTGAACAAGCAAGCCGTGCTTTGCCTCTGCAGCAAAGGGAATTACTAACTTGTTAGAAATCCTGGAGTCTTTTCCAACCTTAACGATTCTATGATTCTATGATTCTATGACAGTACCTGTAGGCAGGACTACGTAGGTGTCTGAATGGACTGTCCTTGGTTTCCATTTCTTTCAGATTTTAGAGCTATATCAGCCTCTTCTGCCAAGGTTTTATAGATTTGGAGGGGGAAAAAAAAATCCCTTCTTCCAATCAGTTCTTCAGCCTTTAAATGAACTAGTTCTTGAACTGGGCTGAACTGAAGAAAATGCTCTTTATTATCAGCAAAATATTTTGTGATTGAGCAAAGCACTTTGCTGGTTTGTCACTTCGATGCGTCCTACAGGTCCTTAAGCAGTTTGTTCTCCAGTTGAGTGGTTTAACTTCCTTGTAAAATTCATCAGCAGATGCATGCTGTTTGAATTTACTATAAATTCTTTTAATACAATGAGAAAAGTTAAGATTATAGTAAATAAGATTTTTGCATTGTAAAAGTTTATTGTTTATTCTTTTGGGGAAATTTTCTGGGTGCTAAGGATGTCATACACTGTATGACTGTAGCTGAGTTATAACCGCTTGTCTGCTTGTCTGAATAGATCTATTTAGAAATAAAATAACTAAACCCCATAGTTATCCATCTAGCCAGTCACTTACACCTCTATTGTTCAGAACCCTTGGATGCAAACCATACCTGGCCCTCATTATTTCTGCTCTTTCTCATCTTCAGCTATCAACAGCATATTTCAGGAAAGACTAAGTATGGGTGTTATTTTGCTAACGTCCTTCCACAATACAGATGGAATGCAAAAGATGCAAAGAAATCATGCGGCTTTTGTGTATTTTCTTTATCCTCGTGCCTGCCCTTCTACTACCTGTCTTGCTTTCTTTTATTCCATAATGTGTCACGACCATGAGTTTCTCTTTCAGCAGATGGCTAGGACCACCTTAGGCTTAAGATGTAATCTTGGAGTAAGTGAACCACTTCTGTGCTTGTACCCGAGCCAGCCGTGAAGTGAGCAAGGAAGGGGCAGGGATGGGTGGGATGAAAAGTCATGCTGTGCTGCGTCCTGGGGAGCAGTTGTGTGAGTGCGGGTGTCCCATATGCTCAGAGTTGTCCGTGTCCCCTCAGTCCTTCTGAGAGGGCCGGTGTTGGGCCGGGGAGGGCATCGCTCTCTTTCCTGTCCCCAAAATAAAGCGAAGGAGCGGTGCATCTGGGTGCTGGGAAGGGAGAGGCGTTGTTTCGGTGGCTATGGCTCACTGGTCTGCCCTTAGTGCGTTCCTGAAACTGGCCCTGTGGGCTAGCAGGGGCTGCAGGGAGAAGTGGGGGGGGCTCTGGTTTGGGTTCATGACTTAGTACTGTGCGTAGCAGAGCGTGAGACCCAGGCTGGAGCTGGCCGAGCAGGCAGGATAGATACAGCTTTCGTCCAAGTATCCCCTGGGCCCACAGCCTGTGTGCTCAGGAGGCTGCAAGTCAATGAAGTCGTCGTTCTTGCGCCCACCTAGCAAGAGGTCGCAGTGGTCTCTATCTGCGACAACAGAAAGTGAAGGAAAAATTTCCCTTGTTGCTTTTGGACTGTCTAGGGCCAAGGTAAGCACTGATACTGAAAAATAAAAGAAGGCTTTTCCTTGTTTTAAGTGAGATCTTTGCACAGTCTGTGCTTTTTGCTGTTAAGGAAAGAGTTCTCCTTTTAGTATTTTATTCTTCTAGATAACCAGTGTACTTGAACAACGTGTGAAGCATCACAGCCCTTCTGAGTGGGGAGTACTGTCAGCTCTTGGCTTATTTTCTCATGCAGCTTGGTCCCCAGTTTGGCTACAGCAGCACGATTTCACAGAATGTGCATGGAGTTTTATAGCCGTTTTCGACAAAGTTGTTTTTTGGCGTATTATGTGCCGTCATTTGATACTACGATTTTGTATTCTTCCCTTCCCCTCCTCCCCTGCCCCTACTGTGGTTTTGATACCTGTCAAAGTTGCTCTGTGGCCGTTTGCCATTACTTACCTTTTCACAGCTCTTGTTCAGTATGATTTGTATTTTCTTCCAGATCATTGCGTTACGCTTTCAGGTCATTAATCTCTACATTCCCTGCCCAGCAAGGTCGTGGAGGATCAGACCTCGGAGGTCTCCTGGAATTTTCTTTAGCAGAGTCCAGGGTTGTGAGGCTGAACGCATTGTTTGAATATTCATCCAGCGAGACCTTTGGGTATGCAGTGACTGAGCTCAGCTGAGCACTGCTGCTTGCAGCAGACGTGGTTGGTCTTTGTTTATTTAACCCAGGCTGTACTTTAAAGAGGTTTTCGTTACAGGCATATTTGGAATCCTATATAGATCACAGTGGCACTGACATCCTTGTATCATTTCTGAGTATCTTTATTGCTGCTGAGCAAAAAGGGAGGCTCTATTCTTTTCACATAGTTGTATAATTCATGAGTTATTCCAATGGCTTTTAGATCTTATTATTTGGGGAGGTTTTGAGTGAAGTTACACAAGGTCAACATTTCAGAAAAAAGTGAGACGACATTTTGTAGCTGAGGGAGTAAGACCTGTGCATTACCAGTTCTGGTGGAATTTAAGTTTAGATAAAAATGCCTGTAGTTCTCTTGATTTCATTTGGAGCTCTCTCCCAAATGTGCCGGGCTAAAACCTGTTTTCCAGATTCTGCCATTAGACAGCTCCAGGACTTGCCAGTGTGTGAACTTTGCCAGTCTGCAGACAAGTGATTCTGATAATGCTGTGGGCGGTTTCCCTGTGGCTATTTTGATCCTTACGACAGAAAGGAAAATGGTAAAAATCACATGTGTTTCCACTTAAATTTCTTCTGGGATGACATGAACAGTTACAAAAGCTAGTTCACGAATGTTCACGGGGAAGGAAAAATAGAAACAGTAAAAAACTGGAGTGGAGGAGTGGAGGCAGAGGGTTAGGATAGCTCCATCCTAAACCCAGGCTCTGAGGAGACCCTGGTGTGGAAGGTGGGGCCATCTAGCAGGAGGTAGGCGGGTGGATTTTGGGATGTCTCCAGGGAGATTTACTGTAGGATGTATTGGGAATGGTCATGCTACATTTCATACATACTAAAAGGTTGTTTCTTTAAAAACCATACACAAATGGAAGAAATCTGCCGGATCTGCAGTGTTTGGCACTGCAGTCTCGCGGGGGCTTTCAAGAGGCAGGTGCTTAGAGCAGGCTTGGTGCCTCTCGGTAGGTCTGTTGGGTGCAGGGTCTTTGGGCGTAAACCTGGGACACTTCGGGATGTCAGACAAAGAAACAGGGTTTTGCGGCTCGCTTGTGATTGCGTGGCCTCTCCAGCTTGCCGGGATGGAGAAGTCCCCGTCCCGGCTGCTCGTGGGCTGCTCCCGCCGGCGCGGCACTGCTGCAGGCGGCCGCTTCCGGCACCCACGTTTCGTTACGTCTCAGTCGGCCGGGTTAGCTTCCAGCACTGCGCTCTCTTAACGCGGCTGTTTATGCTGAAAAGGTGCCGGAATACTCTTGGGAGCAGCCGCGCCGGCAGTGCAGGGCAGGCGTTAATCTCCAGTGTCGGGGAGATGACAGGGAGCGGGGGCAGGCCAGAGGCCATAACCTTCGCGGTCAGCACAGCTGGCATTGCAGGGCGACACACGGCCAAATACCGCAGCATCGGGAGGGCATATAATACCCACTGTGCTTTTATTTCTCATTATACGTACCAAGTATGTTATCTTTAAGTTATGCAGTGAGAAGTTCTTGTGCTAGAGATGAAACATACTATTGCAGTTCAGTTTTGCAATATCTGTCAATTCTGCGTGGGATATAAAATCACCCTGCAGTAGGAAGAGTTGCAATATAATTGTGGGCTGCACTGCAGCCATTTGAAACGTTTTGAGTGGTTATGGGAAGAAGTATTAAGAAATGCAGTGTCTGGACATTGCTAGAAGTTAGTGCGTGCTGCTCAAGAAGCTGTGCCGGAGTCAGACCGTGGGCCGTGGACTCGGTCATTCTGGCTCTGGCTGTGGCTAGCGCTCAGTGCTGTAGAAGAAGATGAAAAATTCATAACGCGAGTGTGTGCGCCTGTGTGAACACAATTAGAGAAGGAATTAGTACGCAGTAACTTCAAAGAGCGCTCTCCAGGAAGCAGAAAAATCACAGTTTAGCCCATGGAGTCTTTTATCCCGAGACGTTTGTCTGTGTTTCCTTACAGGGCAGTTTGTCTTCTTCAGCATATGCAGCGTAAGTGATGCAACCCTGATTTCAGATACTCAGCTAGCCGTGACACACAGCCCTGAGAAACACTCATTATTCTTTGGCTTCGCTCTTCTTTTTACTTCTTATTTATTCAAACAGATTACATTCCCATTTGGATGGGATTAGCTGTGGTTTGAAAGTACTGCTGCGGTTTGTCCTGTGAAAATGAGTGTAGTATTTAGCTGAGCGATGTCTGTTTCATGACCTGAAACATCTTGGATAGAGCACACAAGAGTGTCAGCGTTTGTATCTAACTAGATTTCCTGTCGCATAAAGACATGAGGCACGTTTGGGGACTTCTCATGAACTTTCCCGTGGGGAGAACACAGAATTCAGGGGTTTCTTCATAGCTTTTCCAGGAAGCAGATGCATGGGTTTTTTGGTTTTTTTTTCTCCCTCACTGTTGAGCTTCTGATTAACTTTAATGAATGTGTCCAGAACAGGCTAAACCAGTAGCGCCCAACATTGTGCTGTGACGGGGCACACGGGAGCATCCCGCAGCGCGTGGCCCCGGTGTGCCCCCATCCCGTGGCACGGCTCGTACGGCCCAGTGACACCCATACGCGGCTGGTTTGTCAACAGTCAGCAGCGTGACTTTGCCCTCAAACAATTTAACTTTGCATTTTTAGGATTAAAAATAACTAGATAAGTGCAATAGATGTGATTTGTATTTAATGCTTATCTGTGCCGCTTAGTATGGCCAGTCCTGATTTTCTTAAAGAGACAGGATTATGCGGTTTGGCTTCCAAATTCGTTTTTTCAAATACACGGCGTTTAAGCCGCTGTGAATAGCTGTGTTGCTGCTATGAACGTGAAGTATTTTTCCTAATTTCATTTAACAGTTTTATTTTGGATACAAGTAATTTTGTTAGTGTTGGAAACCCACACACAGTAACAGAGCTCTGGTGTTGAAGAACTGAAACTAATTGACGGGCCTTGTCTCTCTGAAGGCAGAGTGCCGTGTAAACAAGAAAACACAAGCCATAAATGGTGAAAAGCTTACTTTTGAATTTTGACCTCCTGAGCTAGACTACTGAAAATTTGTACTGGGAACCAACCTCTGCTTGAATGTATACCGCTGTTTTAGCAGGAAACGCACATTTTTTTATCCTCTGTAGCGGAGGTACTGTGAAAATGCGGTGTAACCACTTTATGCTATGTCTGTGTTCCTTAGCACAAATTAAATTGTTCCTTGACTCAAATTGAAGGAAAATAGATATAATATAAAATATATATACAGAGTTAAAAAATAGGGTGCAAACTAAGCTCAGCAGCAATCTCTTCCTTGCTCATTCACCCCCGGGAAGGAGCATTTCACCTCCCCAAGGGAGGCTTGTGCCCCTCTCGGGCCGCCCCTTCGCTGAGAGGGACTCGCTGTACATGGACGGCTGTTCCCCGGGGCTGACGGCACGTGGTGCAGGTTGATGCCGTTAGGCAGGGGGTGAAGCATATTTCTCACATTAGCTTAAGTGGCTTTAATAGAGGACGTCGGAGAACTCTTGCCTTCAGATAAGACATGACTAGCTCGAGGGGGTCCGTGTCTGGGGAAAAAAGTTTCTAACCTTCTTCCTAAGCATAGTCTCAGGAAGAACAGGAGGTCTTGTTGCTGCTTCTGTTTCGTGAAGCAGCAGCCACAGATACAACGAGACGGCAGGTTGTAAACCTGGATCGCAGGTGTACATCTTCAGTCACGTGAACTTAGGTAATCTCAGTTCTTTTACTGACTCTCTTTCCTCAACTTACGTTTTTAAGTTACGGCTTAGACTTCGTTTCATAATACCCGAGCATCTACAGCCTTAAATGGGGAATGTCTGTACCTGTTTACAGTGCTTTATACTGCACGTTAGTGAAAGGGCTACGTGTAGTAATCCATGATATTTTTGATGTCGCAATTCAGTCTGTATCTCTCGCCTAAGAGTTTTAATTCATGGACCCTGAAGAAACTTGTGGCTGGTGTTGAATACAGTGACCAGTGCAGAATTCAGCAGCAGGAAGGTGAAAATGCTGGTCTGGAGTCTCCTCTTTGCACTTCCGTGCACTTCGGCCTTTCTGCCAGTAACAGAATATCCTTTGCGACCTTCAGAATCTTGCTTGTGACTGAGACTGCTCTCATCAGCTGTATCCCATCAGGTCCTGGACTTCCTGCCCTATAGGTGAAAGTCACGTTGCATGGTCCTCTGGACCCGACGGAAAGCTATCCGTAGTAAGCGAGAGACTTCAGTAAACTTTGTGTCAAACCCTTTCTCAGGAGCTGGACCTATACTGAAGAACCCCCATTCCCCCAAAAAATCAGCACGACCTCAAAACTCTCCATGTTCGCAGCTGACTCCAGCTCCCATGGCATAGCTTGTCTCATCCACGGTAAACACTGAGAACCAAAGCTTACTACTTTTTCAAGCTAGCAGAGGAGAATTTGTTCTTTTTCCTATTTCAAGGCTTTCTATTTTTATATTGCAATGAAAAGCAGTACCTAGTACTTGACAGCGAACCTCTGATTTCTAAATGCAGTTCACTCTCAGGATCAAGGGACTGGAGACTGGTTCCTCGTTTTGATTCTTCCTAGACTTTTCCAGTCCGTTTGAGCCGGGAATAAATTGTCTCTGTGTTTTCTTGCCTATAATATGTCCTCATTCTATTCCACCACTGAAATGGTTTCTCAGAGAGCAGGAAACAGTTTTCCCAAATGTGTATTTGTAGTATTTTCTTGATAAGGATGGACTCCTGAACTCTTCCTAGTTACCTATATATAGACTTTTTTAAAAAACTGGAATTAGTCCAATTCCTTGTTTTATCTACGTTACTCTTTAAAAACATTCAGGTATACACGATCAAGGTGGTGAGACTGGTTTTTACACGAACCCAGCCTTGAAAGAAGGGTGATTCTTTGGTTACTTTCTGAGATGCTGTAAGAGGGGACTGTACGTGTTTCAGCAGTATAAAGTAAGCCAGTGTCTTTTCGTGTTGCAAATTGCTGTGTAAAGACATTTAAAGCCTCCTGTAGTCATTAGGATTCCCCAGCTGGATCTCGGGATATCATGCAGAGCTGCAAAAAGCATTTTATGATTAAGGCTGCTATCTGGTGATGCAGTCTTCAGAAGAACTCTTTGATGCTTTCCAACAATGCTTTACATTTTAAGCTACACCAATGATTTTTAAAATGCATTCTGAAGGTCTGGTAGCATTTCAAGAGCGGGCGCGGTGCGAGGGGGTGCAGAATCTAACAGCCGAATAGAGGTGAGGCTGCTGTGGCTCCGTGTCCCCAGGTCCAGCGCGTATCCCCAGGAGGCACACGTACACGCTACATATATGTGTGCGTGCGTGCGCGTGTGTCTGCGTATACGTGGTTGTATGTACACACAGATCAACACAGACAGAGGACGCACGGCAGTCGCAGAAATATGAGTGGTATAGATGGCCTGATCCTGTTTCTCCTCTCCAGCTGTCTAAGATGAAAGTCAAATACAGACATCTATATAGCATATCTATATAGACATACATACAGCGTATGTATGGACATATATGTTCTCAGTCTAGCCTGTAGCTGCCCCTGGATCCCAGTCTCCCCAGTTGGTGGCACCCGGGCATGCAGCCCCCCGAGGCGCCGCGCCGCTGCATTTGCTGGTACCCCAACTGCACGGACCTCTCTGCCCATGGCCCAGCGCCAGCTGCTGCACCCAGAGCCCTGTACGCACACGTGCGGGCGGAACACGGGGGATGATCCCCTCCTGTGACGGCTTGGGGAGTGGTGATCAGCCACCCTAACAAAGAGGCTCCGTGCTCGGGCTGCCGGTCTCCACCGAGACGTTCCCCTCCCATTTCTCTCCAAACCGGCGGGACGGGCACCAAACCACTTGTACGTGGGTGAGGTGGTACCTGGAGTTTAGGTGTACAGCGTGCTCGTTTCCCTAAGGACCCTGTTGAATATTCGTTAGAACGTTGTTTATCTTTTGTCCTGGAAAGCTGAGTGTAAATATTATTTCTTTTGATGCTCACGTTCTGGCGTTTTCTCCCGCTGTCTTCACACTGCTCTGAAAGGCTGGGCTGCACAGGCAGATAGCTTTTGGAAAGCTGTAGCCAAAGCCTTGCGCCCCTGCAGCAGGTTGCTGGGAGCCTTTCAGGAAGGCTTTGAGCTATTCAGTGGGAAACAAAGGGTTCGCCCTGGAAAGATGACTCGGTACCCTGGAAAGAAGGAGATCTTGGTGTGTGTCATATTACTCGGAGTCAGCTTTATCACTGAGAAGATTTAATGATAAAAGCATGTTTACTCAAAACACAGATTTACAGGAATGGAATGAAGTCACTAAAAAAGTTAGAAGTACGAAAACGTATTACTAAGGGTACACTTAGAGGAAATTCTTCCCTGCTTCAGCATTTTAGGTAGCTTGTGAGGCTAATTAGCTCTTTTGCAGCCTGCTCTGCAAAGTAGCTAGAATTAAGTGATGAATCATAGGGGTCTGGCTCCTGGGTGCTTGGCAGAGAAAGCTGCTTTGGGTAATCCTCTCCGTCGCTGGCTGGGGAGGGAACGAGCTCCTGCCTCTCCCCTCCTGTGTCCCTGGCCCGGTTCCCTGTGGTGGGCACGGGGCAGCACGTGGCGGTGCTGGCCCGAGGTCCCTCACACCCACCATCTCACCGCCATGGCTTGATGAGCATTTCTACATACCAGGGCTTTAAGTAGGTATTAAGCTGCTTTCGCCAGGTTTTGGTGCTCTTAACTCAGCATGTGACTTAAAAGTTTTATTTCACGAGAAATAACAATAATAGACTATTTTCCCCCCCCCCTATTGATTGTATTTGCTATATGCTTTGCAGAGAAGCTACCCCAGATCTACAAACACGTGGAAAGGGGAACAGAGCACCTAAGCACTGTGTTCTTTTACTATCTAATAGATTAAGGGTAACATTCGCCTAGCACCCTGCCAGAGTCTGGTTTCTTACTGAGTTTGTTTTATTTCGCTGCGCTGGGAGTGGTCTTTTATGGAATGAAAATATTGAAGTGGGAAAGCTTTAAGAAAAGGAAGTAAGCTTATTAGAAATTTTGAGCTTAGGATCTGTTTTTAGAACTTGAAGTATTCAACGCTTGGTTCAAATTAAAGCAGAAGCCCCTAGGCTGAATCTGTGACTAAAACCAAAGGAAAGGATAAAAGGTAGACTGACCTTCAGGTATGAAAAAAACATGATTCTTTTTGCATTCAGGGGGAAATCAGAAAGGCCTTCTGTCCAAAACGGAGTGAAATTAGTTGATCCAAGGTGACCTTTTGAGTTCATTGTGCTGGTTGGTTGTCCTGTAGGATGAAACGGCTCTGGACGAGAATCGTGGGGGTAACCTCACCAAGAAGGTGTGTTGGTTCATGCTCAGTAAGATTGTCCTGAGTTGCGAGCCATTAAACTGTTTGTATTTCAAATATCAGCATTTAGCCTGAAACAGTGAGCAGTCCTGAAATTAGAAGAGTTTTCATTACATAATGATGTGAGCGCTCGCAGATATTTGAAATGCCAACCATCTGCTACACTGACATTAACCGTAGTCCTCAGATTTGACCTGCCTGAATACTTTCTGCAGCCTGAATGTGTGAGCCCGTGATTATGTGGTAGCTGCTCACGGGCATGGTCTTGCTCCATGAGAGTAAAATAATTCAAGTAGTTTGTTCTACTGGCTCTTGCTGGAGGTGTCAGCTGGAAGCAACATGTTGACACCAGAAGGATCGCTGTTGGAGAGAGGAGAATTGGTCTCATGGCTTCAGTGCTTGCTTGGTTGACTTTTTCTCAACAATGTTTTGCCTTATCTTTGAGAACCGTCTTGTATGAACCTCAGCTGAACTGCTGAAAGCTCTGATATCTTTGGTGGGACTGTCAGACCTGTTCAGTTTTTCTTTCAAAATGCCGGGAGGTTTCCCAGTGACTGCTGTGTTGATAGCATTTTTTGAAAACCCTGTAAGGATTTTTTTTTTTTTTTTACCATAGCAAACACTGGATTGAAATGAAGAAGCAGGAACATGGCCTTTTTTAAAGGCCAAATATTGATTTTATTTTTTTTTTCCACCCCCTATTGATAAATGGGCTTTGGCAGTAGGTAATCAATAGTTACGACCTTTCGAACGTTTGTGGGATGCTTCACCAGATGCAGAGCAATTAATTGTTTCTAACAGCAGTACTTGCTTAATTGGTTTTGGTGGTGGCTGGAGAGGAATATGGATGTTCTCCTGGGCAATGATTAGGCTCCATGGATCTTTCAAATCTGGTAAGACTCCAAAAACGTGTAAAAACTCTGTTTTGTAAATTAAGATCAGAAACTATTATTAGCTTTTGTTTGTAGTTCAAGCATGATGTCATATTTGGCATAGTGCTACAGAAAAACTCCCAGCTCGCAGCTCAGATCTGTTCTTTTTCAGCTCGGTGTCTTCGGTGTCTGCTCTTGAGGGTGCCTGTCTCTCCTAAAGAGGAATGGTTCATGTGATACCAGCTTTTTCGGGGCTGATTCAGTGTTATCACCCTCGTGGGAAGAGGGACAGGAGGCTTTGCGTGGAGCTAGTCATGACTGCGTGATTTCCAGCTACCTTATCCTTGCATAAAACTGCATTAAACAGCTTTAACTTTTTATGCTGGCATAAAGTCCTCTAAGGCCATTCCAGCTAGACAGCCCTGGGCTTCGTGGGAGAGGCACTCAGAACTTGCTCCCGCATTTTTGGACGTTTTTTCCCATCCTTCTATTTATACTGCTAAATAACTGCAGTAATTTAGGGTTAAAAAAAGGCTTGAGGAAGCATAATATCACAACAAAAACATATGTTTGGAACTGTAAAAGCATCGCAGGAAACGGGGCTCTTCCAAGTTTCATGAAGTTGCAGTGTGTTAACGGCCCTTTTGTAATGTCTTTCCCACTCTCGCCTTTTCACACAAGCTGCTGAATTTTGGAGTAACTACGTTAAGTGAAAGTCACTATAATTGTGGAGGAATAATTTGATCTGTAGTAAGTCTCTTTTCAGTTATTTGAAGTTTTCCTGAATATTTATTTGAATAAAGTTTTGAATCTATCAAAAGCTTGAAAGCCTCCTGTATATTGTGACTATTTAAAATTTACTTTTCCTACAATCAGATATAAAAAAAGTCGATTCATTGGAAAGGCAAGGAGAAGGAAAGGGGAATACTATTCTTCATACAGTTAAAAAGCATCCTTTCAAACCAGACACATCATCAGTTCATGAGGACAATCTTACTAATTTTATTAAATTATTATTTCCCTTGTTTCTGTGTTCTTTGGCCAAGTGTGTGTTAAGTGCTTAACGAGAATACTATAGAGTTTGCAGTTAAAGGTAAAATACATCTTTGTCAGGTGACTTTTTTTTTTTTTAACGTTCTGTTTGCTGGGTGAAACATCCTCCATACGCTTTGTCCGTAGAAATGTTTTCTTCTTCTAGATGTGGAGTTTTATTCTCTTACAAGGCTGAAAGGGATGGAGTAGCTTGAGGGGCAGAACAGCCAATATACAGTATTGGAATAATGGCAGATTTAAAGCCTGGTAACTTGTGAATTAACAGGACTACAAAAGAAAGCCTCATAACACTACAAAACAAGCACTCCCCCATTCCCAGAAGAACTGTACAGCGTGTTTATAGATCTGATGTATCCTGAGAGAAGGCGTTTCCCACCATTATTGTATTCGGCTCAGCAGAAGAAATATTAAAGACGTAGATACTGAAGAGATAAATAGAAGGGTAAATATTACAGAGGTGGCATTCATGTTTCCAGCCGTCTACTCTCTACATTACAGCTAGATTTCATGAAAGAAGAAGCATAGCTTTACAGGCAAGTGGACAGAAAAGGCAGCCCGATGAATTGTCCCCTTGCCTTCATTTCGGCAACGAGGGGCCAGGATACTGTCAATACATAGACACTATGGCTGACGCTCTTGTGTCTCGACCTGCGATGGCTCCTACAAGGCCAACCCGGTCGTCCCTCACGCGTGCTTTGCAGCCTTCCCAGTCGGAGGAGCGGCGTGCCAAGAACTTGCAGCAGCCCTTGGGGCTGCAGAGGTTACGCGTGGACCTTTGTCTTGCGGGTGCCCGCTGCAGGTTGCATGTTCTCCTGGCTGGAGATTAATACAAACCTTCCCTGAACTGTATGACTTACAGAAAGCGCTTGGCAGCCCAGTTTTGTGGAAGGCTTTTACTGACATTCAGTGAAGATAAACAACATCGTTCCTTCGTGGTTTTGCAACTCGTGAGTAATGATACGACGTTGGACTCCTCTGTTTAAGGCGTTTAGACCGTAATGGCAGGTATGTGTTGTGTAAGTAATGTTGTTTCGTATGGGTTTGTCGAAGCTTTAACAGGTGTCTTAAAGGCAGGAGCACTTCCAGAGCATTTTTTCCCTCTTTTTTAGAAATCATTACTGTATTGTAGTGTGCCACAAACAGCGGAAGAGAAACAAATGTTCATCTCCTGAGTGCCTGTAAAAGGACTGCCTCAAATGCTCAGCTTAGCCTAGCAAACAGGCCGTTTGTGACCTGTCTGTCTTGCTACACGTCCTGCTTTTTTGCACTTGGGAGTGAAGCACTTGGTTAACCCTTCCCGTGAAATCTAATCTAATACTAAAGTGTCCAGTTTTCAGGGCTCTGCAGAAAGTAACTGCACATGAAGTCCGATGCCACCTCTCAGCGTCCGTAGCTCCAGCCCGGACGTTAAGCTTCTCAGTGTTACAAGGAACAGGATCAAAACAAAGCAGGACCAAGACGGCTAACAAATGTCACCACTTCATGCACACAAATATGTTTCATAAATAAATAAGCAGTTTTAAAGAGTACACTAGTTGTTATTTAAAAAAAAACCCGAACTTTTCCTATGAAAACTTTTAAAAAAGCTAAACACTAGGAGAGGTGGAAAATGTTCACTGTGGAATTGTGCTCACACTAACATTATGGTGGTTTAGAGATGGCTTTCCAAATGCAACAGCTGGTTTTTTTGTGTGTAAATGGTCTTGGTTTCTAAATAATGTAGACACTTCAGTAGAGGAGATGAAATATGAAAACTGTAATGTAAATATATTTAATCTCAAAAGCCTGTTGCTCCTGCTATCTAATATACATACGTACATATATCTGTGTGGATTTCTGAACGTGCTGTGAGGTGCTATAGCCTGTTTCCTGAGGCTGTGTGTGCGTGAGACAGAGGAGCTGGCAGCTCTCTGCGCCTGTTCAGTGCCCTGCTTCGCACCCTTCCAGATCAGAAGGCATCGGGATTGATTTTGCTCTGCCTGCCCCAGGCGCTTGCAACCTCAACAGGCAGCAAAAGAAAGGGCAGAAAGTGACAATGCTGAAGGACACTCGTGCAGTAGTTCATCTAAATTCCTGCAGTAATTAGTTTATCTACTGGAGATTCATCACATTTTGCATATTAAATAAACTCAGCCCTTTACAGCTGATGTTAAGAAACCATTTGTCTTACGACCCAGCAGGAATTTTGTTTTGTTTGGTGGCTTTCCTGCCAAACAGCCAATAAGGGAATGAAGAAAATGGTTCCTGGATCTCTGCTGACTTTGTTTCATCGCATTGCTCTTCATAATAGTTGGGAGCAGCTTTGTGTCTGTTACTGACACGTGCTTAGTCCAAAATAATTGTGACAATCAATTACCAGCCTATGGAGCATGTTACCAGCTTTAAAAGACAACTCCCCCACCCCCGGGTTGAATGTCTACAGAAAGTGTTTTGTGAAATTCACTGTCTTAACTTCTTACTGAAGCAGTCTTCTGAAGGAGCCCCAAATACGTTAAGTTGTTACAGGATGCTTCCCATGGTCTGAGAAGGCTTTGAATTTTACCAGCTTCCCAATAGAATATTATGCCACAAGTATCTCGCTGTTTTTCCTTTTTCCCTTTTTTTCCCTGAGGTGCAGTAGCTTCACTTGGAGCAGAAGATTCCTGAGGCTCTTTCATAGTGCTTCAGGCAAATAATCGTGTAGTCTAAGTTTCAGCAGTTTATAGTAAATAATTGAATAAAAAAATCTAGAAATGTGATGCTTGTGGGTTAATTTTCCCCCGTAACTGTGCTTCTTACATGCTTGTGATGGTGGATTTGTATAAAGTAGTTCCAAAAATGACAGTAGCATCTCCTTACCTTATGCCTGGTGCATCTGTTGCCGGTAGTATCTGCTGACCTTTGCTATCAAAGGAAGTTTGTGCTGACCTTGGTTTTTTTGTGCTAGCATTGCAGAATCAGCTGATACAAAACAGAGAGTTTAATTTATTTTATGGTTAACACAATGGCGAACTGAAGTTTTTGTACTTTGTCTTAATTTTCAGTGCTCAGTCTCTGTTCTCGTTTTCTAAAACCTCTTGAATGGCCATTCTTTACTGCCATTTCATGGTGCGTATAGTGAAGCAGAAGAGGTCCATTTTCCTACTCCACTGCCTCCCAGGGTATCGTTTGCAAATCATGAAGAGGAAGGTTGCATATGAAGGGCTACCCAAGTGCCAGAGATGTCCTCACTGGACTACAAACTCCGTAACTGCATCATCTAGAAAGCACTTTTGACCTTCTAAAATTCAGGGTGGATTTAACTGAACTTGAGATTTCTTTGGTTAATTGAATGCATGATGGAGAAAACCTGTAGTGATTGTTGCATGATGGATGGCAGGGAAAATTTTTTATGTTTATGTTAGATGAGAGCGGTTAATTTGATGACATGCAATCTCCATTAACACCCTTCTCTCACTGTGTTTGCTAAATCTGAGCACATACCCAGTTGTTGAGGTTTTGCTCCTCCATGTCTTTCAGCATTGGAATTGGGGTGGCAGGAAATCCAGCTGAGGCACTGTTATTTTTGTTCATCATACAGAGTTTATATTTTAAAAATAAATAAAGTTATTTTTGCAAAAGGGCAATAATGCGTGTGAACATAACACAGAAAAATCACAGAGGAGACATCAAATCCTTAAATGTTAAATAATCTGCTTTGCAAATTAGAAGAGTTACGCCAATTCCCATCCTATCTGGGACCTTTCTGCGGTGAGACTTTTGAAGACTAAAATGTGTGTTTTGCAGCAGACTGGCAGTAGTGAACAGTATATGTTTCTGCTTCAGCATTTTTCTTTTTTTCGAATGCATATACAGAAAGAAACTTTCCCCGCTTGTTCTTGAGATTCATTTCTGCTCTATTCCAGAATAATGTATTAGATCTTAAGGCAGGAACAGAACATGATGATCCAGGCTGACCTCTGGTGAGGCCAACGGTTCCTGTATCTACCCCAGGATCTTGTGGCTGAAATAAAACAACTTGTGTTTTTGGTTTTGTTTTGTTTTGGTTTTTTTAAGTACAAAATTAAATGCATTAGAAGCAAATGAACACTTAACACTATTTTTAGTTAGATATGTTGGCTCCAGATGTCAGATACATAACCTGTTTGAGAATTTGATTCCTTTTTTTCCCTTAGCTTCCTATTTTTCATACTGAATAGAAGATGTTATTGTGGACTGGATGAATCCTTATGAAATGCTTGACTTATTTTATTCATAGTAAAAGTAAGAAAGGCATTATAAAAACAGCTGAAAGCCTGAGAGCCTTTGCACCCCAAAATCCTGTCCTTGGGCTGGCATAGAGGTTTAACTTTGAGGCAGAAGAGGTGGCCCCTGTCATCTGATAACCATTCCTGGGATGGGAAGACGGTATGTTGAAAACACGAGTGAGTGGTCAAGGGAGAAGCATTAGGAAACCAAGCACAAAATCAGAACCAGTACTAGGAACATGACTGGTAGAGAAAAACGTGGAGTTGAGAGGTTGTTCAGGCTAAGCGTTGGCAGGATAGGGCTGGGAACTGTTACCAAAGGAACTATCTTTTCTTTGATTGTATTGTGTGGAAGGGAAGAGGACGTTGCATGCTTTTTGTAAGAGAGTTGGGCTTTATCACACAAGTGCTGGACTCCGTTGTGGTTTCTTTTTCTGACGCAAGTAACCTGCAAAAGCAGAATTTTGGCTTTACAGGTCGGAATGCATAAATGCTTATATACACTATATGCACACCTGTGAGCACGTGTGTAATTTACATTTCTGATACAGCAAATTAACTAGACGGAGTTAGTAGTGAAGGTCAACATCTAATAAGGTTATCAGCTTCAGCATAATGTATTTCATTTCAGTACTAAAATGGTAAAGCAGGGCTAGGCATCTAAGCCAATACACATGAAAAAATAATGAATACGTTTTGTACTGATTGGCCAAGTTCATCTTGCTCAAACTTCCTTGGCTCCAAAAATAAAATAACTATTGACCTAGTTCTAAAAATATACAGGATCAGGTAATATCTTAATTCTGATTTCTTTTGTTCAGACTTTGAAATGCTATCACTTGCAGCTGGCAAATATGTGCTGGTAGGGAACAGTGCCATCGTGAAATGCTGCAGACTGAAGAAAATCACCTGCTTGTCCTGGGATGAGTGCCATCGCTGTCTGACGGAAATGGCAGGCTGGTTTCTCAGCCCCTGGGTGGGATGCAGATGTTTCCAGTGGGAGAGGAATTTACCGATGTAGCATAGGGGATGATGCAGCAAGAGGTGACAGTGTTTTGCATGTGACTTCTTGTATCCAAACATAGGACTCTTTTTTTTTTTTTTTTCCTTTTTTCTAAAGGCAAACCCACAATCTGGTAGATATTCGAAGAAAATTGCTCATGTACTGGAAGAGGTTGAGAGCAGCTGTTTGTTTTGGCCGATTCAATTTTAAAATAAATATTCCTAACAAAATAATAGAAAAATATATGTAGAATATTGTACCTTTGTTTGGCATTTATGGTACGGTGCACTAAGTTCTTATTAAAGTTATCATCATCGTTTTTACGTAGTAGTTGGGCATCTAGTCAAAACAATGTATGCTCACAAATAACTAGGCCTGTGCCTGCAATATATGACATTGGCTTTCCTTACTGCACTTGCTTTGCTCCTTTTTTTTTTTTTTTTTTTTCTTGGGCATTAGGTTTGTGAGCTGGGTCCAATGTTTGAATCCAATTATTGGTTTATTTTTTTCCCAGTAATTCCCCCCCAGTCCTTTCCACACAGTCCTTTGATATGTATATTGAAACTGGGCTGCAGCTAATCTTCCGGGGTGGACTTACTGTAAAGGGAAACTGAGCAGGTTGATGTTTTCCCATTTTTAGTCTTTACGTGCTTTTGGATCCCAACTCGAAGGTGAGAGAACAAAAGCAAAATACGCATCAGTTTACGATAAACATGGTCCTCACGAAATACTGCAGCCTGCAGATCAGAGGTAGAGGTATTAATCTCGTCTCTAAACACCTTTGCCCTGCTTCAGCAAGCTGCTACCAACAGCCAATTTGTTCTGTAGGATATCGCTAAATGCTTTTTATTCCCTCTGTTGACAACCAGTTCCTACCCACCATGGGTGCGAGAAGGTTTATGGGCCCTGCCCTGTCACCTTGCTTCCCCTTGAATCCTTGGATGAAATCTGGACCTTGTAGACCTCATTCCTTGCATATTTGTTTAATTTCATGCTGAACTGACTGTCTTCCTGCTCTAGGCTTTGCTTTGATGTGACCACATTTTGTTTCCATTATTTGAAATTGCAGAAAACCTATTTCCTGTTTCCTTGTAACTCCTTAATTTAGTACATTTAATGTATCTGTCCATGTTTCTTTCCTGTGTACATAATGTCAAATAGAGAAGAAAATCCATCATGATGTAAATAAAAGCTTTATCAGCATTAGCATGGGGGTAGCTCTGTTATTTCTGGGCAAAGGCCACAAATAAGTTATTCAAGACATGATAAATATAGGGCAGACTGTTGTAAGAGGCTTCTCTATCACGCATAACCCACATAAATCAGTGTATATGGGCAGAGGAATACTTTCAAGAATTTTAAATCCTTGTTGTGACCAGAATGAATTAAAAATATAAATGTAAGTTTATTAGAACGACCAAATTGATTGAGCAAGTTGGCGTTTTTTAGAGCCGTTTAGGTGTGATGAAGCCTTACCAAAGCAAGACGGGCGCTGGGAGATGCTTGACTAGATGGGATTGCTGGCCGACTCCTTGGAAGACCACATCTCCATCTCCAGTACTTTTGTCTGATGTGAAGCCGTCAACTCTAGAGTCCTTGGGCTTGAGGCGGGAGGTGCTCTGACCAGTCCTGAAGTCAGGGCTTTCTGGCCCCTTTCTCACCTGTCTTCTCATTCCCCACCTTTGTCCTAGAACCCTTAGTGCAACCTGATTAGGCATACTGTCATTGCATCTACAGCAGCAGTGTTTATTTTGCTGAGCAAACACAAGCGGAATCAAAGAGCTTACGTGCTTTTGGCAGAACAACATTTCTAGGTCAGGGTTGATTTATAATGTGTTTTATGAGGGTCCAGTTTGGCCAAGAAAGAAAATAAATGCACTTGAAGCACGCAGGCAAGACCCACAAAGGGTTGGTGAGCCAGCACACGTGATTTTTGTCAGCTCTAGTGGGGCCTCTTTCCTATCATGCAGCCCGGATCACTGGCATACCTTGCCCCTTTGCTCCAGGGTCCCCTGGGAGCTGTGATCAACCATACATGTTGCTTCTGCCTCGAGGGCCCACTCTTTCCAGGACTAGATTATTTAGCTTGATGCAGTTCGAGCTTGGAAAACTTCTCTGGCAGCGTAAAGGACCACCTTTCAGTCCTGCAGAGGTGCCAGCAGTCAGGCTCAATTTGGTGATGAACTTGTTTGCAAGAGAACAGTTACTCTTCCCACTTTTCACCACACTGAGTCTGGTTTGTTCAGCGCCTCCAACTGTAAAATTTTTGTTCTGTGGAGGAAAATAACATCTTCCTCTGAGATACTTACTCAAAATAAGTAGCTCATTTGAAGCTCGCTGAGGATCTGGAAAGCTGAGAGAAAATCCGATGGAGGGATTAATTGTGGTTTTGGAATGGGATATATTTGTAATTGTGACCTGGTCCTTAAAAGAAAAAGCTGGGCACAGTTCTGATTTCTAATGTCCAGTTTTTCACTGCTGGGTGAAAAGTAGGTCTAAATAATCTGTTGCGCCTTAGGAATAAGATCTTGGGTTTATAGCAGAGAATTGTGTACAAACACAGTTCAGTTAGCTGTCAAAAATGCAAATAAATTTTTAGGAATTATAGAGAAGGAACAAAGAACAAACCAGAAAGAGAGCTTCTGAGGCAGTTGCCTGATCTATCCTTGCCTCCTCTGCTTTGGTTTGCCTGGGAGCAGTCTCAGGGCCCACAAGCTGGAGTTGTTTTAGGTGAAACTCACCCAGAGGGTGCACTTCAGAAGCATGCCTAATGTGTTCGGTATGCAAATGGATGGTCAGTCTGATCTGTTCCAAAATACCCCTCCCCAAACAGGTATATAGAGTCAAGTCCTCCGCTCTGCCCGCCTGCCCCTCTGGTGTTGCAGTACTTGCCGATGGGGAGGTAGCCGGGGAGGTAGCCAGAGAGGCTCCTGCTCTGGGCCGGTGGCACGCAGGAGCGTGCTGTACAGCTGTGCTTGCGCTCCTCTCCAGGTGTTTCTGGGCACTGGGAAGCTGATACTGGGCCAGGCTAGACCTTTGGTCTGTTCTGGTTGTGTGAAGGATATCAGGATCTTAATTTTAATGGAGACATTAATAGAGATATTATTGTAAGAGAGTTACTGAAAAATAATAATGGCCATATTATTTTTCTTTCTGGGTCATTTGAGAACTAAGGACCTTACCAGGAACAATATATTTGTTGCATCCCTTTCTGAATGTAAGAAAGAGGAACATCTATCCTGTTGCTAATACAGTCCACATCCCATATTAAGAATAACCTTCTCTTTCTCCTGAGAACTGGATTTACTGACGGTGTTAGTGAAGGCCTGGGAACGGGATCCCCTGGCTGAGTTGTGCTCCGACTCTATCCACCCTTGAAATTTTCCCTCTCTAACCTTTTCATCTCAGAGGGTGTTTTCTGCCTCCTGGTTATGCTCCCCCTTCATTCTATACAACGTAACTTGAATATAGTGTCATAGCTAATTGCCATCATCTGCATGTAAACCACAACAGTTTTTTCTACCGCATGTCACAACAGCAACTGAACTCTGGCTACTTGAAATCTGCCCAAGAGCAGGCACCTGACTCAGATCCTTCGAGTTACTCTCTGGCAGTCCCTACCTCTCTCTGCCAACTCTACATGCTACTGGATCACAGGATCACAGAATGGGTTGGGTTGGAAGGACCTTCAAAGATCATCTGGTCCAACCCCCCTGCCGTGGGCAGGGACACCTTCCGCTAGACCAGGTTGCTCAAAGCCGCATCCCATCTGGCCTTGGACACTTCCAGGGATAGGGCATCCACAACTTCCCTGGGCAACCTGTTCCTGTGCCTCACCGCCTTCACGGTGAAAAATTTCTTCCTTATGTCCAATCGAAACCTTCTCTCTTTCCATTAAACACCATTGCCCTTTGTCCTGGCACTATGGGCCTTGGTAAAAAGTCTCTCTCTTGATCTTTCTTATAAGCCCCCTTTATATATTCAAAGGCTGCAATAAGGTCTTCCCAGAGCCTTCTCTTCTCCAGGCTGAACAACCCCGACTCCCTCAGCCTTTCTTCACAGGGGAGGTGCTCCAGCCCTCTGATCAATTTTGTGATCCTCTTCTGGACCACTCCAACAGGTCCATGTCCTTCCTGTGCTGAGGACCCCAGAGCTGGATGCAGTACTGCAGGGGGGTCTCACCAGAGCAGAGCAGAGGGGAAGAACAGAGTAGAGGGGCAAACTTATGCTCCTACCCTTTGGTGACTTGTTTGTATCAGTCGCAACTAGCCGAGGGTGGAGGGGGTGTATACATCTTAAGTTTTCTGGGCCACAAAGTTGCCTGAAGTGCCTGGAGAGCAGTCCTTGGGGACAGTTAATAACGGGAGCAGTTCAAGTTGCTGGAAATTTCTTGATGTGTAACAGCCGTTCAGTTTGAGGCACTTTTTCGGTGCAGTGCCCAAACCACGTGGCATGAGGCTGAAGGAGGGTGTCAGCAGCAGAAAGTGGGTAGCAGTTTGAAATGAAGGGGGATAGGTAGAGGTACACAGAATATTTGGGTAGCCCTGATTGCTCCAGTAGTCAAAGAAGTGGACATTTTAAAACAGGACACTATGCAGAAATAGAGAAAGACCTAAGAGAGGACTTTGGCTCCATGCTCTCAAGCAGTCTTTCTTTCTCATCCAGGTATCCTAATGAATTGCCTGCGGTGGCCCTGCCTACAAGAGCAGTGACGTTTTTGCAGGTGCTGGTCCTACTCATCTGAAGGTCATAGGCCCTGGTACACTAGTGCGTCAGACTTGGGTTTTTTGTGGAGAAGTGTTCAATTTCCAGATGAACGTCAGTGGTCAGTAACTAACATGCATATATGCCTATCTAGAAGGAAGGATGCTGGCTGGGTGGTGAGCTGTCACTTCTCTCTCCCCCTCTCTCTCTCTCCTCTCTCTTCACTTCTCTCCTTTACATTCAGGCTTTGGCTGCAGTCCCTGGAACCAGCTGCTATCAGACTGTGGAATATCTTCTTCTGATGCCAGCAGCAGCATCTGGATGCCTGGCACAGCTCTTTGAACAGTTGTCTTGATTTCTATTGCGGTCAGCATGCAGCTGGAATTTTTTATCCTGCCTGGATGCTTTTTCTGTTTGGCTCACCTTGAATTATTTGGAATTCATATGTTTCCATCCTGTGGGGGAAACAGGACTCTCTGCAGTTACTTCTGAGTACTTGTGTAGAGGATCCTTGCAGCTGAAATATAGGGAGAATTCCCTTCTGCTTTTGTGTTTGGATGTTCTTTTAGTAGGAGAAGTGCACTAAAACTTACTCTCACTCTGAAGCTGTTGCACACCTGCAGAGTGTGTGCTGGGACTGTGAATATAAAAGGAGAAGCTTTTGTAGAGGTGGTTGCAAATTTTTTAAAATATACTATGTATCAGAAAATTCTAATTTAGCCAAGCAGAAACTTTTTGCAATGTGTGTTTTTTAAAATGGAGTTTCAGCAAGGATCTTTCTTGGGTGTGAGGTAGGATTCCTGTTAGCAAATACAGATATGAAAGCAAAAAAACCCTCACAAATTACTAGTAATGGACCTCTCCCTCCGCTTCACCTGAGTATGGGGGAGCCAGGTTCAGGCTTCTGCTCTACCCGATTTAGTGCTGTGACAACCCGGCTGCAAATTTGGGGTGTTTCCCATTACAGCCTTTTACTAGGCCAGCTGAGGTGTTAGCCCCATAGCCCGCTGGCTAGCATGTGTGCCTGAGAGACAAGGAGCTACAGCTTGGTCCAGGGCTTCCCTGAACCAAGGGCTGGATTCGGGACATGGAAGAGGAGGAGGTGTCTGTCCCCAAAATGTTAGAAAGAAGTATGTTTTGTCACATTGTGGGGCAAAACTAGGTTGTGGTTGGGTGCCGTACCTAACCATTCATTCTCTTTCCATGCTTGCTTACTCTTTTACTGCGTATGGGTCCGAGACATCTGGGGTGCAGGTTTCATCATCCTAGAAATACGCCTCCGCTGCCCCTTGCTGTGCTGAGGCAGATCCTTGCCGGGCCGCAGTTTCCTCGGGCTACAAGCAAACACGCACCCCACAGCAGGAGAAGCCAGAAGATTGCTACCAAATTAGGAGACGGGCTTGCTGGCTAGGTCAGCAGAGATACTGTGCAAATGTAAAAGACAGCTTTCAGATCCGCCAGCTGCTCTGAAGAAGCCTGAAGTAGTTTCTGGGGCGACAGCTATTTTTGGGGACACAGTGAAAGCTAGCAAATGTTTTTGGATGGGCTGGGGCTTCCTTTACTTAGGGCTGGGTGGTCGTCACTTCTGGAGCCTTTGAGCAACTTTGTTTACGAGGAAAAACTGCATTTCATTGTGTCCGAAAATGTGGTCCCCAGAGTGCATCAGGAGAGTCCTATGGGAAAGCACGAAGCAGCGTGTTGGCGCTTGCGGTGCGGCCGCTGCTGGGCTTACAGCCATGGCCACAGTGTGAGCCGGGGGTCCAGCAGCCCCTGCCCCTGTCTGGCTCGGCTGCTGCCCTGCTGTACCAGGTGGAAGGAAAGGAGAAGTGGTTTGGGCCTCCTCAAACTGCTGCTTCTTTATGGAAGTGGCCAAAAGAGGCGAGTAAAGCTAATCTGGCCCAGGGAAGGCTTTTGCAGGTCATGGCTTTGTGTCCTCGCTGCCCTGAGTTATTTGTGGCAAGAGATGGAAAGGAGAAGCTGAGAGTGAGCAGCTAGGGACAGCTGCTTGTCCTGGCTCCCATTGAGGATGGAGGGGCCAGGGACTGCTCTCACTGCTCCCCACCAGCCCCTGTCACCCAAAGTCCATCCCAAGCAGCAGTGATCCCCCTGCCTCCCCGTGGCTGTGCTCCTGGGGGCTGGGAGGAAGAAGTAGGGGAGAGCTGGACCCTCCCAGGTGATTTTGGGATGCAGAGTGAAATAGGGCAGAAGTCTTGTCGGCCGGTGTTCATTATAGCTCTGACCTCTTCAACATAACAGCCTTTGTTTGGCTTTTGAACCAAAAAGGTTGGGACACCATTAGTTTATTTTGTGCTAACAGCAAGTCAGCAGCGTTACTCCCAGGACTTCATGTGATCTTTCCTACCTGTGCTAGCTCAGTGTTTCCCTCGCTTGGCAGATACGTAACTGAAATAATAAGGGAAGATGTGACTGCAGTTGCACGTGGTGCTTGGCAGAGACTCTTTGTCCTGTACGTTATCCACAGATTTAACCTTCTGCTGTGTGTACTGTCAGTTTGTCATTTCCTCTCTTTATTCTGTATTCCAATTTCCCTTCTTTTTTCTTCATTATCTTTGCCTTTGCCCAGCCTTGTTCCTCCCTGTGGTTCAGTGACTGCCATCTTTTACCTTGGACCTTTTCCTTAGCGTCAGCGAGAGGAGAGAGCATCCACACATACCACATGCAGACATCTCCTACACACAGACGTGCATCAGGATCCCTGCCCACGCGGGCATGTGCACGTGCCCCAAGTATGTCTGATTGGTTTTGCACCAGTAATTTAACCTAAACCAACTAGGTTTTATTAAATCCACAACTGTCAAATAGGGCATAGGCAAGAACTGCAAACCATATGTTTCTTCTCTTCCACCACGTGCTGTTCTGACTGCGTCTTGTAAGTAATATGCATGTGCCCCTAGTGAAGTTAGGACAAAGTGGGGTGTTCACTAGAAGACAGTCTTTGGATTTGTAGTTTGGACCGATCATACCACAAATAAAAATCTGTAGATCTGTTCTATGCATTTCAATTATCATTACTACAGACTTTTTTTTTTTTAGCAGGGGAGGAGTAACTCGTAATACATTGCTTGTAGCTTAGAGTCAGGGTATCTGAAACATGGAGCTGTGGTCTAATTCCAGCTCCATCCTAGAAAATATACATTTAGTCAAAGAGGGGACTTCAGATTCCTGGATGTTATCCAGAGTTCAGCCCAATGACACTTTAAACACAAGCAGGAAATGGAAGAATTTCAGTCCTTTTTCTCGCTAGCAGGCTGAGAAAATACAGAAGGTTCTCCCTTATTTTCGTGGACAGTTTGCTTTGTGCCGTACTTAACTGGCTGTGCTGAAGATACATAGCCAATGTAAAAAAACCCTTAACTTATGAACTGTTTACATTGGAGAATATCCTTCTCAAAAATCATGTTGCTGTTTTTAGCTCTGTTAGTGTTGGTGTATGGAGGATGACTAATGAGAACTGAACATTAGCAACGATCTTGGGCTGCTGCAGTGAGTGGGAATTACTACCTGAAAGGTCCTTAAAAACATGCCGTTTGGGGACTTAGTAACATGTGAATAGTGGTTTGTTAAAGAGCATTAGGCCCCACTCTGACTTTTGTTGAAAAGAGAGAGAGAATGGAACAATTAGCTTTATAGCAAAAGTGGAGGAAACTGTATTGCCTCCCACAGTCCTGAGTGAGCACACAAGGAGGGCGAATGGCTATGGCAGGTCCTCCCCGTTCCTCCCACTTGTTGGTCAAATCTTCGTTTCCTTAATTCTGCGTACTTCTGAACTTGAAATTTCCGTTTGTTTTCTGACGGAGCAGTTCTAATCTCGTAAGGTATCTATCAAGTACAGTCTGGACTAGTTACGGGAAACAGAGACAGTATATTGAGCACCTTAGTAACTTTCCTGGAGGCAAGACCACTCCTTGGTTAACAAGTTTTTTTCTTTCTAAATGAATCGCTGTTACAAGATTTATTTTCCTTGTACTAAATGCAAGTTCCATCACAGATCCATCTGACTTCTTGGTCCTGGTTATCAGATCAGAAATGCTGTGGACACGTGGAGCAAAGCACTCATCCAATGTTGACTTCTACTCTTTCAAAATTTGGGGGTTAACCTTGTGCCAACAGGATTTTTGTGACTCAGGTATTGTTCTGGCCTTCTGCAGCTCGCGTAAAAGCGTAATGATTTGGCTTATCTAACAAAAATATAATTGTGTGTCTGTTCCTGGTCTGGATCAAATTTCTGTTGCTGGCTTATCCAGCAGTGTGCAGGATGGGTATCATGGAAGAGGGAACCATGACCAAAGGCTCTTCCTGGGTGTGTTCTGTCTTTTCATGATTGGATTAGGAATGAAAGGGTCCGTACTGAAATGCAGATCATCACTAGTAAATTTCAGAGTATATCTGTAAAAATCTATGGCATTCACACTTTTCTGAGTACTTCGTGTGCAGGGTCAGGCAGACAACACTGCATCTCCAAGTCGTCAACGATAAACCCCTCTCTCTTTGTGTCTGCTTGGCCTAGGAGTTGAGATTTTATGCCATGTGAGCTGTCTGTTGCACTTCTGTGTTTGACAGATGTTTTGAGCTACCAGTAACAGAATTTACGAGAAGACACCAATGATCCTACTGTGTCATCTCGCTTTATTGCAAGTGAGAAATGGGAAAGTAATATTGTTTTCATAATAATTCATGCATACTTCCTGACCACTGTGCTACTACTTAATTGTGAATGGTGTTGTTCAAGAATTTCAAAGGGAAATACAATAAAATGAGAACACTAAGAGTTTTTAAAATATGTCTTGCTGTATCACTTTAGCCCAAAGTAGAGTACTGAGCAATGTTATATTTTAAACCATAACATTTTTACTTTCAGTGGTACTGTGTAATTGAGCTGCCAGTCTACCTCATTTTATTGCCTTCATACTTTTGTCACTGCTTCTACAGAAGTAGCACAAAATATTCCTTTTCCCTGCTGTGATTAAGATTCATCATCTCATGAAGATTTCATTTTTCCTTCCATTTCCACTTCCACGGTAAAGCAGCGACCGGTCAAAATCAAATCATTGTATACCAGCTAAAAAGGTTTAAATTGATAAAAAGCATCAGTCCTAAAAGAGAAGACAGCTTTGCCATAACATCTGTTTCTTTGAGGGAAGGAATAGTTTCATTTGGGATGGAAAATATGTATTTATGGATATGAAATTGTTCTTTGCGGTGCTTTGGTGCATTTGCTACATTCCAGCACTGCATTTTACGTTAGTGAAGGCAGTTTAATGTCATAAAAGATCTGCTTGTGCTCGCTGGTAGATGATTAACCTTCATAATGCATTTCATACCCCCAAGTGTTTCTCACTGTAGTATACTGCCACACTAATCCCTTTCTTGTTACTTGAACACCTGTGTCATCCAAAATGGGTGGACCGAAGATTGCTTTAAGCATTAGATTCATGGGGAAAAGGTCTGGAAAGGAGAATGGTCAAAGAACGTTTGTCCAGGCTCTGGGAAGCTCTGACAAGTGGTTTTGGAGACCTTCGGTGAGATTATGGAATTGTTACAGCCACAAAGCAATCTTCTCAAGAAGAGAGGTGGCCATGAAAATAGCTGAGGACTGGTTTTGAGAGGAGAAGACTATTACTGGTTGGACCATCATGGAGAAGGACTTGAGAGTGCTGGTAAGTAAAGCATGGCAAGTTTAGCAGACGTATGCTTCATGATACTGATTGACAGCGTTGCCTTGGGCCGAAGCATACGTTGATGCCCATGAATGAGATACAGTATGGTCAGAATAGGCCAGGTGAGGAGAGAGGCAGAAGATCAGGCACCACTACACTGTTAGTTTGGTGTGCTAGCCGGGGCCCAGGAGAGCAGCGGAGCAGAGGAGCCACGTTGGCACTTCCATTAAGACTAAGACTTTCAAGTGAAGCATGTAACCTTTCCAGAAATTGTTTATTGCCAGGGGGAGGCTGAAGTACATATGTTTATTTAAAAGACCTGGCTGTGCTCAATTTTTAATGCATTGATCTTTTTTCTTCTTTCCACTGTTTCTATTTACCTAATAATAGCTTCTTGGGTGGTAAACCCAGGCAAAATAACTCTCAAGCTGTGTAATTACCAATAGTGTGGCAGCTAGAGAAGGATTTACACTGTTCTCATTGGAATGATCTTAACTGACAGGCAGCAAACTCTGGACATAGACAGATCAGCAAAAAAGGGAAAATTTATTACACTTGGCTGCATTTGTTGTTGTAGTGAGTGGGTGTGAGAGAAATATTTTCATGATTAGCCTCAGATTCAGGGCACAGCATTGGATCAGATGGTTAGTAATACTGTCTATCTTGTCTCCAGTTACTGTGCTTACAATGTTGGTTGACTACAATTAATAACTTGTTCCAGGGCGTAAAACTTCATTGCTTCCATTTCCATTTTGTTTCAACTCCTCGCTTCATCAGATTGCTCGTGGCAGAACTCTAACAAGGAGCGGGACCACGTGTCCGTGTGTTTTGTGTGCTGGATTCGTGGCGTGGGACAGTCTGCTCTTCCTGCAGAGAAGTCCTCATGGATGCCAGCAGGGAGGTCAGGGCCATGACGGGGAGGGAGCAGGAGGGCTGCAAAGAAGGGAGGAGGGAGACGCCGATCTCCTGTCCTGCTCTGCTGCCAGGCCCCAGATACATGGCGGCACCTGCCAGCTACCTGTTTTCAGCACCACAGGGCCTCTGGGTCTCCTCTGTGGATACCTTCCTGAGTATTTAAGTCTCTTCAGTGATGAAAGTTGGCTCAGAGGCATTAGGTTGCAGGAAGGGACGTACTGTGGCTCTGTTTTGCATTTCTGTGATGCCATGGGACTCACCAAGAACCCCATCTGTGATGCCATGGGATTCACCAAGAATCCCATCCATTTTCAAGTGGGGGAGGTGCCACCCCTGTAAGCAAAGGGGGAAGATCCTCTTAGAGGGAAAAGAAAGTCAGAGACGAGCTCTAGTAGAGTTTCTTGCTCTTCATTTTTTTACAGAGATTAGTGAATCAAAAATACATTTGTAAGAAGGTAACTCCAGGATTTTGTAGCATACTTCTGTAAAGCTCAGGAAGATGGTGGTGATATGCAGCACACATACATCATCCATTGTTGAAAAGATTGAAGAAAAATCTTGGTATTATTGGAATGATAGAAACTTAATGCCCTCTGTCATGCAAAGATATGTGGAGAAAGCCTATTCAAGAGATTATGGGAATTCATCAAGCACAAACAGCTGTGAAGGCAGCCTTAAATTTTGAGATTGATGGAATTTTTGCAATAGGGAACATTTTAATTACTTAATTTAAATGCTGGTGCATTTCTGTCAGCATGTTGACTTTACGCGCTGGTGTCAGAGTGTTTGAAAACACTGCATCATATATAGAAGCAGCAATTGGCCATGCACGCCCGCTATAAAATACGCTTGGTGGACAAGAACATTTCAGTTGTTTATCACATACAACAGTGTTATGACTGGCTGGCTAAATACAGTAAAACAGAAGAAGAAGGATTTGAGTCCATAGCTTTCATTTTTCGGAATTGCATAACTGCTTCGTAAAACTAATCTCTTTAAGGACAAAGGATCAAATTCTCATCTCTCAGTGTAGCTGGAGTTACCCCAGCAAATCTGGACCCTCAATCCCTCAAACCCTTAATCTTTGCGTAGGCTTGCATGGCGTGAGCCACCTGCTGTGGTGGAAGCTGTTGGGCTGCAGAGGTGGGAATGGGGAACGGGAGGACTGCATCCTTCAGCAGAGCTGTGCCCAAACTTCTCCAGAGGGAGAAGTGCTGAGTGGCTCACTCCCACTGAGCACTCAGTTGGTAGGTGGAACAGCCAGAAAGACGAAAAAACCTTCAGAGTAGCAGAAACAATGAGATCAAAGTGTAACAACTTACCTGTCTTGTTGGATCTGCTTTTCTTACTAATTTTCTTGTCTTTTTATCCTTTTTCCCATTTCGCTGGATATATAAATTATATATTGCAACATATACGTGGCCCAGCAGTGAACCTCCTTAAACATTTATGTCAAGCTAAACTGAGTAACTATTGCTGATTGCATCTGTTTTGACTAAACCACGTGGCAAAATATTCAATAAGGAAATTGTACGTGTTGATAAGCAGCAGCAGCAACACGAAGAGGATAAAAACAGATAAGGGGAACTACAAACATCAGAGAGGAAAATCTCTCCTCCAACAGAGTCACAGTACCTGCTCCGTCCTTGCCCTCTTTCCACACCGAGGACCAGCGCTTGTCTTGGCTAGCAGGAAGCACAGGCACCCTCGAGCAAAACCCAGCACCTCCGTCAGCAAGAGGTCTTAGCGGTGTTTGCAGACTGCAGGACCAAGGTGCTCGTGATTGTGCTTGTGGTCATCATTCCATGGACAAAACCCTTTTCTGAATAAAGCTTGTGTGGTGCCGAGCGAGAGGGAGCCCTTTGCCCTGGGCCAGGTGCTCATCTCCCATGCCTGGGACATGAGACATCAGTAAAGCTGTGGGCATGGCTTTCGCCAAGTGCCGGTTGGACACGTGGGCTAATTGGCACGCTTTGTCTTGGCTTGAAATGCTCTCTAGGATGCCTGATAGCCTGCCTTGTGATCTGCTTGTAAATCAGCCTCCATCTATTCTGTCCATCCTAAAAACAACCCGTTTCCTTGGACAGAGAGTTCCTGCGTCATAAGCTTGTTATTCATTTTACCAGAGTGGTATCGATCTGCTTCAGCCTCTTTTAGTAAAGTCCTTGAAAGTCCATACTTTCCTTTCAAAGGAAGGAAGCAAGCAGTGTTATTATTCCTAAATTTTGCCTTAGCTCATCATACATTTTACAGACAGGTGGGTAGTCTGCACTGTAATGACTTTCTTCCAGGAACATTCCTTTTGTTACGTTCAGATGAATTTTTATAATGGAATTGTTTTTCACATAGCTTTCAGTAATGCTCCTTTATGAAACTTCCACCTGCATGTAAGTCAAAATGTGTAAATCTTATTACAGTATTCCTATAAGTGACTTATTAACTGAACAAAATTTGCAATGGAGAAATATTTTACTGTTGTAACTTTTCTAAACAGCAAGTTTTCAGTAGTATTTTTCTTGCCCCACAAAATAACAGTGCCGAACACTGATTCTTGAGGCTTTGTATCTGTGTGTGCAAATGCTGAAAATATATTTAAGGTCATAGATGCCATTTTTGCTGGATATTTTATAGCAGCCCAAACAAATAATGAACTAGATTTTCTAATGTCAGAATTTTTTTCTTCATCTGGTTACTCCAGTGTTGATCTTGCATGTTCTAGTACTACTAAATCAGAAACTTTTGCTGCCCATCTTGATAAAAAACTGTTGGTTCAGAGATACGAAAAAAATATTCTTAGCTTCTGGTTTCACAGATGTGTGCTACAGCTGCTTGCCTTGTAACTTGCCCTTGATTCAGCACAGCAACTTCAGTGTGATTATTAATTAGTTAGTAAGACATGACTAAAAAAAGTGTCCTTGAAGTAGAGCTTATAGTAAACAATATATTTTTCCATTCCTTATCTACATAATAACCGTGCCTTGAAAAAACACCGGTACTTTCTAGGCTTGCTGCAGCACTTCAGCTTTCATCTGTTTTGCAAGTAGAAGTAAAGTGGGTTCTAATGTTGGGTCGGCAGCGCGCTCTTTGTGGGATACTGCTGTGTCAGAGTCTTCTCAGCCACCTATGCCCAGCGTGGAGCTACCCTTGCTCTCCACTTCTGGGCTGGCCTCACAGGTTTCTGGGCTGCACGCTAACTGCAATGGTATTTTTTATAAAGCGAGTAGATCAGCTGGTAAGGAGAGGGTCATAGGATCATAGAATGGTTTGGGCTGGAAGGGGCCTTGAAAGATCATCTAGTCCAACCCCCCTGCCGTGGGCAGGGACATCAGGATGCGCTGCCAAAGTCAAGGTTGAATCAGACGTATGGGGACTACACCACTAACCTGCTAAGTGCATAAATAAGGTGTAAGTTTTTACGTTAGCCAGACCTGTGGAGGCCTTTGAATGCCCTGGTAATGTCGCTGTGATGTTGTCCTTTCACCCTTTGGTTTCCAATATTTGGTTCTCGTCCCCTATTGCAGCTTTGCAGACCGCACTTTGGGTGCAGCTGGAGAATCCCACAAAAGGAACTTTGTGTTGCTTCCGTTCCTCAAACTGTGATCTAGCCACTCCACCTACTCCCCAAAACACTGGTAGATGAAGTGATTTTTTTCCAAATGTCATTTTTAGCTTCCTTCCTGCTTATTAGTGACTGAAATAGTGGAAAAGACAATCGTTGTCACCACCATTTCTCTTGACTCTAATTATTCTTTCTCTGGATACTGTCTTTTGAAAAATTTTTTTAAGGAATAATGTTTTATCAGACCTGGAAATGGTCCCAGAGATCTCTCAGCTGAGGAGAAAAAAAGACGATGACACCATAAGGAGATCAGGGGCTCAGATCCCCATGTAAACGCCAGCTCACAGGCATGGAGGTTCCTACTGCTGATTATGTGGCCTGTGCCTTAAACATAACCCTCATCTCTGAGCTGGTAGGCACTGTGGTAGCTCAGACCCCCCTCAAAGCTGTCTTTGCTCCAAACAAACTGCAGGTGATAGTCTGGAGGAAGCTGGTGTCTCAGCACGGTGATCGAAGGCAGTGAAGATAGCTTGATTTAAAATATACCTTTTGTCCTTGAATGGGGGGAATAAATAACCAAAACCCTATCCAACGGCTTTGGACATCTGTTCTAGTGCTGCCTGGGGCGGTATGAACCATTTATAACCTGAGGAGGTTTAAGTACATAGTTACTCACTTGGTGTCTTTCATATACATTTCTGTAGCAATGCTTGATACTTTTCTTTCCAGTTTACACTTGAATTTGATTTTTTTTAATGGGTAATAGTACTTGTTTCAGAGGAGATTAAAATGTGCTGCTTATGTTTCTATTTGTAACTTACTTATAATGAGTAAATTTTCTAAACTAGTGTCTTCACATAATCTGAATTTTAGTTTAAAATAGCATTTAGCTAGCAAATTTACTGTGTCATTTTCCAGGAATAGTTCAGATTTAGGCAATTCAAAAATATGAATAGCTTTTATTGTGCCACAGGAAAAGAAAAAGAAAACAACAATATTAATGTGCCTGAGTCACTCCAACTGCCTTATCATATATAGAATATATGATATCATATAAAAGGAATATCCTTTTAATTGAAAAGGAAAAAAAAAAATCCCCAAGCCCTATGAAGCAACTCTTTTTCTTTCAAGCTTCCTGTCTAGACCTGTAGTCAGAAAAAATCTCCAGGAACTGTCTCTTCCGCCGCTGTCTCTAGCGCCGGAGCCCACTCGCTGGGGCTGGGCGATAGGCAGCTCCGCTCAGTCTGTTCAGCAGCATCTCCTGCCTCCGCGTGAAGGCTCCCAGGAAGACATCACCATTTTTAATCAGATGTCCACAGGATCCCTGAGGAAAACGGATGGTTTCCTTTCTCTGGAGATGTCCCTATAGAGTTTACATGGCTGAAGAAAAGCAGGAGACAGCAGTTGGTCCTCACAAAGACGTTGCAATGGTATGTGGGCGTCTGATAGCCCCTACATGAAGATCCCCAAAGGGCCTTCTACTATGTTGTTTGGGGGTTGGGTTTTCTTCATTTTATTTATGTGGATTGTTTGGCTTTTTTGCTTAAAATATCACGGGTAGAACCCTGGCACCCTGCTGCAATCAGTGGGAGGTTTGCCAACGAGTTTAATGGCATTCTGTAAATGTAAAAAGGTTTTATTCTGAAATGCTACATTTTATGTTTGTTTTTAAAAGAAGCCCTCCCGCTGGCAGAGCTTTGTTCAGTGGCTTGGGCTTTGGCAATGACCCCTGACCGCCGGGGCTGCCCGAGGGGCCGTGCCAGCCAGCTCGGTCCCCGTGCTGCTCAGCCCTGGCTTTCCAGGCGGGCCGGGCTGGGTTGGCTTCTGCGCTAGCTGGTGGCTGGATCTGGCATAAGGGAAGGTGGATCTGGCAAGAGTCGTATTGCGCCGCTAGCTGAAGAGAGCTGGATGGGCTCTGCAGCTTGGTGAGAAGTCTGTGCGCGAGCAGGGCCGCTGGCTTACAAATGTACGAGCTGGGAAAGCCAAACAGGTTGGCGTAGCTCCTGCCGGCGCTTCCAGGTTGTTTGGCTCCCCTATATCCAGTAATGACTGCTTAAACATTAAGAGTCAGAGTAGCGTAGCGGCTAAACCCATAAATAACGCAGGTCCTTGCCTTGAGTAGAACTCATCCATTCATTTTATGTTTGAATTTCCTTCGTGCGTGCACTTCAGGAAACAGCAGAAGGTACTGCTGTTGTTCCCAGTGGAGACCCTTCCCGGGACCACGTCTAAACCCATGGATCGCTACTTGTTTGAGCTATGCTGCTGGTCTTTAGCCCCAGACCTAATTAGGAAACATCACCCTGTTCCCTTCGCAGCTCCAGATGGAGGGTGATGTGTTTGCAGCTGTCGGGGAGGTGTGGATGCATCCCCAGCTCTGCCCTGGAGTACACTGTTATCTTGAGGAGAGTACGTTTGGATTTGCAGGCAACGCTAATGCTTAGGGAGGCAGATCTTTTAAGTTCTCATTTTTGCAACACGCAGCCGATGGAGTGGATTTTGGTAAGTTGTTTCGACATCATAGAGGAGCAAGGAAGCAAGGAGCTGATTTTCTTTTTCTTGTGCCGAAGCACTGGGATGAAAAAGTTTGTAGTACTGGGAATAGCGCAGGCTTTTATCTGTTTCAGATGTGCAACTGAGACACCCTGTCAGGTGGGCAAAGTGCAGCAAGCAGGGTTTAATCCAGATATAAGTACGTTGGGACTGGAAATGCCCCAGCAAACAGGGCTCCTGCTACACAGCCCAGCTAGTTTCTTGCATCCCCAATCTGATTCTAGGGTGTATTAGCCTGTGTTGTGATAGTTCGGTATTTCTTTAATTCTTTGCAGAGACGACGGGAAGGAACACCGGGCTTGTATAATATTCAGCTGCTCAGTGGTGGGGGGTGCAGTGTTTTTGAAGGCTGTACCCCAGCAGCGTCCCTAGGGAGAAGTCGTAACACATCAGACAGTGACTGGAGTTAATCTGTAAACAGAAATCTGAGATAGCGCAGGCAGGCAAAACAGATAGGAAATAATTAGGTGTTCCAGAGCTCCTTGGAATAACCACAAAACAGAAGAGAGGAGAAGAAGAGAGCTTTAAAAGAAAAAAAGAAGGTAACTGGAGTGCTATGAGGCAATGCAAAAGCTCAGTGGGGAGAAGCTGAGTTTGTGCCCAAATGTGCATATGCAGTGATTTTTTCCTTCATGTGTTTTGCTCCAGAGCTTTTATTTGTGCACCATGTTCTTGTCGCTAATAGCCTATCCTGCTTTTGGAAGGGGATGAAGGAGGACTTGGTCAGCAACAGCTGATAGTTGTTATTAAACTATTGTTGAGCTTACGTGGGACAGGGTACACTGGAAATTAGAGGCTGTTGTGAAGGGTGGAATTATAGTTATGTCTTGGTATAGTGCATTACTGCTGAGCCGGACGACTATGAAGTTCACAGATTTTGGGTTTATGGTAGTAAGAGTATGAAAATATGTCTAAATTTCCCATCAAGGCCAACTGGAGAAGATAATTCTTCCAGATGTCTTGTAAATGCAAATTTGTTACTTTTCACAATAATGCTGTTACAGTGTGATCACAGAAAATCGAGGCAAAGCTACAGTTCCTGGTGGTGTGGGTTGAGCTCAGTTGGCAACAAAACACCACGCGGCTGCTCGCTCACTCCTCGGCCCTGCGGTGCGATGGGGACCAGAAAATATAACAAAAGGCTCGTGGGTCGAGACAAGGACAGGGAGGGATCCCCCACTACTTATGCTCATGGGCAAAAGACAGGCTCAGCTTGGGGAAAAAACAAAATCAGTTTAAGTTACTACCGATCAAAACAAAACAAAGGTAAAAAGGGATTTAAAGCAGACTTCTAACTGAGAGAAACCAGTTGCGTACTCTCTTTAGCCTTTGCGCATGGCTCCCATCGTTACAGTTTCTTGGGTAAGTCTTGGACACACTTGTTTCGGTTTTTTTCTACAGTGTTTGATTTCCCTGAAAATTCCTTTTGGCTTTTTTCAGGTCAGGCTTTGCTTCTGACCAGAGGCTGTCACAGACTGACTCCTTACAGCCCAGGTCCTGTTGCAGTAGTGTTTGCTATGGAGAAACATTTCTGGGAACCTGGAGAGCTCTCGACTCCAGCAGGCTTCAGGGTACCGGGAAAGCAAAGCATTTGATCCATCCTAATACAGTAGTAGTCTATTGGGAACATCTGCTTTGGGCCCAGCTTCCCATTTCACACAAAGTTTCCTTTCTTTACGCTTCTGGGAAGGAAAGCAGTGGGGTTGACCCTGGCATTCCTGGGAGCTGGCCAAATCAGGAGGCAGGGCTACAGGCAGGATGGAGGCAGAGGGAGATGCCTGCCTCAGGTAAGGCCAGGAAACCCCTGCGGTTCAACTTTTTAAAAATACGTATCTCAGAGAGAAGAGTAATAGGAAGGAGGCTGAAAGGAGTTTATAGGAAAAGGGATAAATCGCAAACTCTTCCGCCTTTGAAAGCTGAAGGATATTGAGGTTGTGACCTGACACGTGATCCCAGAGAGGACTCAACTTCAGACTTTTTTTTTCCCTCCTTGTGCGGTCTTGAATGCTTATTATGAAGAGGGAATGTAGATTTCTTCACTAAGAAATCACATGGTGATTCTGGGGCTTCCCAAGAAGTTGGTCTAGTTGTTTCATTAGGTCCTCGTTGGGAGTGTTGGAAGTGCTGTGCAGAAGGCATAAGAGCTGTCATAGCTGCTGAAAGCCTGTACGTGTTGTTCCAGACTGAAGTGGGATGAAGTTTAGCAATTATTTCCAGTGTCCACTTCCTGAGTGGGAAGGGTGCTTGGAGCAGTGCCCTCATTTTGCTGAGGGCAGCAAGTCTTGTCTGCCTACGTGGTGGATGCCGTGGTTTTCACCCACCCATCCTTCCAGCAGCGGTCCCTGCCCGAGTAGCAGGGACATATCCCCTGGGCATTAAGGGTGCAAATGGAAATATTGGCAGAGTGCCTATAGCTGTACCATGCTGATGCGGTTTTGTATCAGGAATGTGAGGGGCAATGGGATTTGCCCCAGCGGATGTCTGGATGAGGGATGTCAGGCTGGTGCTGGGTTGCTGCGCCAGAGCACGGTGCCTGGGCGCCCTGGGGAGACAGATACCCCATGCTGCCAGGACGTATGTGCTGCTGGGATGTATGTGATACTGTCGGTGTGACCCAGCAGGGCTGGACCTCGTCACCACTGTTGCAGGTCCCAGAGGGGTACTCATGGATGAGTATCGTGGAGCTACTGACGTATGGTCTCTGCTGCCTGTCTCTGGTGCTTCCTCCTTCCCATCCCTTGTGCGTAAAAATCAGCCACAGCTGCTGAAGGGTGCCCTGACAGGCTTCATCTCTGCCTTTCCGCCTTTCAGATGTGTAATTACGTTTTTCAAATGGTGGTGGTATGTTTTGCTGTTTCCTCCCTTGTGCAGCCCAGCTGCTCTCTTCACCTTTGTTGAAGGTGCGGCTTTCAGGCCAGGCAACAGAGTTTGTAATTTCCCTTCTCCTGTGGCTTTTCTTTCGTTCCAGGCATTTTATCTTATAGGACATTGAGGTCAGCATTACTATTATTAGAATATGTTCTAAGCTCTCATTTAACAGACCTTCAAAATTAGACAAATAAGGGATATGTAATGAGTCAATCAGGCCATCTCAAAAGCCTTGATAAATGGGCAGCAGCCCGGTACAGTCGAACAGGAACACTACAGGAACGCAGGAAAATGCTACCTCTCTTCACAGATATATTTCCAGAAGATGTTTCACAAGAGGGGTTTTTTCCGTAGAATTTTTTTTAGTGTGAGGACCAGGAGGATCCTGAACTGAAGTCTGTTCAAACCCCATAAAAATACTTGTCCATACACATAATGAACTCGTCTCTGCTTTCAGCCTTCCGTTTTGTTTATATTTTGTAATTATTTGTGGTCCAGCTGTTATTGCTCTGTATAAATAAGAAACTAATGAAATATAATGGAGTTTCTCATCAGCTACCCTCCAGAATGTGTTTGGTTATTCTTGCATGTGCCATCTGTTTTTAACAAAAAGGGCTTGGATTAATCAACCATAACAACTGGTTTAGCAGTATTATATTTTCTAAATAGATTGGTATGATAAGTATGATTATATTTGGCATGAAAAGCTGGTAGATCTTATTCCTGTATATGTAGCTTTTTTTTTCTTCAAAGGGGAGCATACTTTTTCCCCTGATGAATGTCTCTATCGCTGGAGAAATGTACTTAAGAGGTGAATTGTGTTTCATCAGGCATCCTAAAAATCTCAGACTCCCGATCAAGGCAACTCTTTGCCATTCCTGAAAGAGTTTCTAGAGCAGGCATCATTTAAGTCCTGTATCTTATAATGGATCTACAAATTATCATGTAATTGTTTCCATTTTCTAGTCAGACATTGCTCTTTTTCAGTATTTCATGTGTTATTATTGCTCCTCCTTAGCTTTCAAAGATGATAATTTATTTACATCCTGCCTAAGCTCAGCTTGAAACAGATGAGACCCATATGTGAGCTAATAATTCTAGATAATAGGCCATGGCTGAGATCTGAATGCTTGTTTCTCATTTCTCATTCTCCTACAAGCCCACGTTGAGTATTTTTGCATGATTCATCATACTAAATAAAATAACCAATTCACTAAGAAGTAGTTAATCTGTGTTAGAGAATTTGGTTGAACATGAAATAAAAATGAGGTACACCTTCAGTGAATAATTCCAGCTGGAAAAACACGGAGACACATTATTGAAAAGTCAAAGCATTTGGCATCTTAGAAATGAATTGCTTCCTTTTTTGTGTTGTGAAATAGCACTCGACACTGAATATAAATACACTTTAATTTAAAAAAGAGTAAAAAGTAGCCCCTATCCTCCTAGGAGAAGTAATAGGGAAGTATGAGTTAATGAACTGTTTGTTTTAATTTATAGTGATACTGATGATGGGCAGTTATTTCAGGAAGAAAACAGAAACAGTTTCTGTACAAGAAAAGCGTATTTTCTGCAATTTCTCAGTTTTCACATTGCTTCAGAAAAATCAGTTTATGGCGTGATGTAACAATACATGTTGCATCTCAATGCCATAGGGCATCTGAATCATATTGCTGTTATCGCTTTAAGTGTATATGTGTCATAAATAATACACACACAAACAGAAACTGTTTGATGCGTAGAATACTTAGTTGTTTCATGTAAGAGTGTCTGTTTCTTCTGTAAGCTAGGACGCAACCCCTCAGAAGCTTGCTTCCTTTATGCAAAGACATTTACTCCTTGCGGGCACACCTGCAAGGCACGACGGCAATGGAGTATGCAATTTTTTGTATATATCCGCTATGCATTCTGGATATTTACGTTGCTGTTGCTGCCTGTGATTTCTGATGACTGAAGAGTCTCAGATTGTTCTGATTTGATAAATATCATTGAAAGTTTACATATGGTGTTACAGCAGATATTGAGATAATTGGGGAAACAAACGTATTTAAAGTTGGATAAATACATCTATGTTAAAATATATTTCAATTTGACAGTATTTTGTAGTTTAATAGCATTTTTTTATTATGGCTTTTTATGGTCTCATTTTAGGTGTGAATTGTAGCACAAATAGATCAAGTCAGCTGTGAGTGATCTGGGGTTTGAGGTCCTGTTTGAGGGCGGTCGGGGTGTAGTAGTTTTATTGTACACATAAAATGAAAAGCACATGGTTTGAGACTTCAGTGATCTGCATATAAATGGCTTATTGCAATCAGTACAGCTTCACGGATGTGCTGTTTGCAGGATACCCTCCATGTACTGGAATATGGAAGTCCTGGGAAAAATGTGTTTACACAGGACAGAAATAGAAAAGGAGTGTATTCATAGCTTGCGCTGGAGAAAGAAAACATACTGTGTACTGGTAAAAGCACTAGATTGTATGATTCACATTTTGGAGAGGAAAAATCAGATAACAGTAATTCCTCTTCTAAATCTCATTGCATTCAAAGTGCATCCAGGTTAATTTTCTGTTAACTTTAACATGTGGTGTTAAAGTGTAATTTCTTTTAAGGATGACATGACCCTAATCTTGCTATGGTAAATCAGCATACCTTATATACATATACCCCGCCATATGTACATACTTATATATACACATATACTTACCTTGCAAAATATTGGAAATCCTATTGAAGCTAATACTGCTGACTATTAAGGTAGCCTAGAAACAGCATTATTCAGATAATTTCATTACTTGAGAAACAGTATGGGATCATTCAAAATCCATCTGGAGACTCCTACTGCAAGTGAGAAAGGGAATACAGTTCTCACTTTACCATTTCCATGTCGTTGAGTGCTTTGTTTTGCAACCTTAAATGTCTCTTAGGGTTTTTTTGAAAAGGAAATGAAAACAAGTTTTAAAACAAAATCTTTAATCCACGTAGTAAGAATTAAGCTAAATCCAAATGATAAAATTCAGAGCCTCTCTACCATATTCATTTTAATACTGCAGCATTTCTGACAAGCTATGAAGGAATGAACCTCCTGCCTTTGCAGGCTACGCATTATTGAAAGCTGTCCTGTATTAAAAACGCACAGTCAGTATTTTAGAAACAGCCAGTCATATGCAGTACGAAACGCCAGATTTTTCACCTTTATCCTTGTCTCGTACTCGCTAGGGCTTTTCAGAGATACAGCAGCCAAAATCAATTGGTACGAAGGCAAATTTATCTTCAGATTGGCCACCTCTGAAGTGTGACCAATTGCCCGCCCTCTAAAAATCCAGTGGCAGCCCTGCAGAGAGGGGGACTGAACTGTACATCAGTGGCTGTGCTGCAGCACCGACAGAAACCGCGTTGCTCTCTGAAACGAGAAGTTCACAACAGCAACCTTGGGGCAAGGAGACGCAGCTGCTTCTCGATGGAGGTTTACTTCTTGCTCGCGAAGGCTCACCTCCAGGTGATGCGGTGCGCCAGTGCCGTTTCCATCCCACCCCAGCACCACCTGCCTCTGTGCTCTGTGCCTCACGCCTGCCTATGCCCCGGGCAGTGCTGCTTTTGCTTGAAAGAAGCAAAGATTTATGATGCTCCATTGGTCGTTTTACTTTGTGCGTCATTATACTGAGCTCCCACGAACTGATCTGGTTTGTCCCACTCCATGTCTTGGGTAGGATACGTGTCTTTCAGATCTGTTTAAAGGTGAATCTTCACTCCGTATTTCTAGTTCTTCTCCATATTTCCTAGGAATGAATACGTGCTGCCAGTTCGCTTATTCGTCCCTTTTGGTGGAGCTGATGCCCTTCTGTTATGGCCTGTGCGGTGCTTCGGGCAAGGCAGAGTCCAAGTAATTTCTCCCCCCGGCAATGCTGGCGGCGGGTGGTTGGCTGCGTACGAAGGGGCCGCAAGCCCCACTCGCTCGCCTTCTGGCCGGCCAAGGTGCGGATCGGGGGGAGTCTGTATCGTAGGCTGCTTACAGCTGCATTTTGACTCTGAGCTTTATGGAATTTGAAGCAAGATTTTTCTAAAATAGGTTATCTAAGCATTTTGACGATGCTTATCTCTTGCTGCATTCAGTTTACCATTGATAGGACGGTATACAGCTGGGTGAGATCGCTTCCAGGTGTGCAAGTCAAGCTACTAAAGAAACAAAACTGCCAGTTGTGTTTCTCTTCAGGAGCCAGCATGCTGACAGAAAAGGAGCATATTGTAGTCTGCTTGGAATTCATTACTTCCATATTCTATACTTGCTTTTATTAATTTACATGTTAATTTTCTACTTTGCCACTGATTATGCTCTATTTTTGTGCCTACTTCTGTTCTTAATGTCAGTTCTTGCCCTTAAACATGTTTGACATATGATTATCCCTTTTCAAAGAGAAGTTCCCAGTGCTGTCCCAAAAGGAAATGTGTTGGCCATGTAGATCAGGAGGCTTCACAGGCGAATAATTGTGAAGATCGACGATCCTCACGTATCTGCTGATCTTTACAGCAAATGAAGTGTTTCTTGGAGATGACGCTATTTTTGCTTAGTATCAGGCATCGGTTAATATCATACTCTGTTTACAGAGACTTTTGCCTTTCCTTCTCTGAACAAAAGCAACTTCCTTTCTGGCTCATCTGTTTCCACCATCACCATCTCCGGGTTAGAAACGAATTTCGGCGAGACTGTGAATAATGAGATGAGTAAGTAAACCACCCAGAGAGAAAATAGAGAGAAGAGCGCCAAGCAGCCTGATCCTTCTGCCCTGACGGGGTTGGGGGGGTGGAGGGGGACGGGCTGGGGAGAGGGTGACAGCAGAAGCAGCTCTGCGAGATACCGCTGCCAATGGAGCAGCCCTTTCCGCCTCCGCGGGCGCCCAGTTCACCCACGAATGGCACGTGGGTCCGTTTCTCACTGTGCTGTTTATGGGGCTGTAACAGGCTGTAACAGGAGCTAACGTATGGGTACAGGCACGGGTGCCATGGCCAGGAGATGTTAATGTGGGTTGGCAGGCTCTCTGTCCGAATGTAAAGCGTGACCCCCAGGTCTCTCCAGCCCATGGCAGCTCCTTCACCGTTGCCCAAGGGCTTTCCCTCCCAGTGGGACGTTTGTGACCTACTTTAGAGCAAAACAATGAAAATATCTCTACTTTTGCACCTTTTGCAGTGAAGTATTTAAACCTCTGAAGTTGTTCTTCACATAAATTGTAAATCATTCAGTTAGAGGCTGTGCGAGCTGGTCCTGCAAGCAGCAATGGTTTATAAATTGCCATTTGAGGGGTGGGCTTTTCTCGACCTAAACAGAATTGTCTGTTCTCCAGGCAGAGCACAGCTCGGAGGACACTTGCTCCTCTTCGTGTGCCTCTCCCAGTTCTGCTTCTAAAGAAGAACCAGCACAGGGCAGGGTCAGCATCTGTGTCCGTCAGGGCAGCAATGCATGTTGTTAGCTTCCAAAATTTGCCTAGCTTCCCAGGTAGAAAAGTGTGCGTGACTGGTCTTGCACTCTGACTAACATCTTGAACCAAGTAGTATCACTGAAGCCAGTGGCGTGTCAAAAGCCTGATGCTTTTCTGCTAAATCTTTGCAGGATTTGGGACTGTCTGCACTGCTGCTTTCTTGCCCAGACACACGTGCTGCACATGTCCTCGTGGTTTGCTAGGCAGTCCCACGTGATGGAAAGTGATGTAGTATTACCAGCCTGGATTAGTATTGTTCTTCTGTAAGAACTGACTGCCTTGAAATTAGGGACTATAGTTGAGTACAGATGCCCTCACTTTGTGATGCTGTCTCCACATGTGCTGTGTTGTAATGACGCTCTACATGGCAATAATTTACACTGGACGAAGGATGCAGAAAAGTATTTTCTAAAGAGCGTTTCAAATTCTGGAGGCAGTGCTCCCACAGGATGAATTTTAAATAATTACAGCAGTGGCATGTGTCAAGTTTTAAACAGAAATCAGTGGGGCTCCTTAGGTTGTTGTGAGATCTGGGAGCCTGGTTTTCGGTCTCCCATGTACACAGCAGGCTTGCCAGCCTAGGAGCTGTCAAGGAGGTGAGAGGGGCTTGGGAAAGCAGGCTGATTTCTTCTGAAAGGGAAGGGGGTTGACAATTTCTGGTGAAATGTTTCATGCACAAAGAACTGTCATGTTCCAAGAGGAAAACATTTTGCGCAAGCAGGTTTTAGCAGTAGTGGTGGAGGGGGTTTGGAGTTTGTTTCCTGGGTGGGTTTTTTTGTTCCTACATGTGGGTTAGCAAAATGTAGGTGAAAACATAGCTAAAAATAGAAGGTACCATTGCTTTATTGTGCTATTCCTCTTTTTCGGGTTTCTCTGACCGTGTTCAGAGACTGCAACGCATAAGGGATACGACGTTTTAGTTGCTTCCCTACTAAATGAAAGAGTTAAGTTTAGGGCTAGGTTATGTTTGTGGACTGTGCAAAGCACCTGCAATGCCCTTGTGAATTTGGCCGACAGACACAGTGTTGCCGGCATACCACAGTGACAGAGGCACCGGAATAACCTGGGGAGACGTACGTGTGTGCCAGCAGCACCTGCCCCTGCAATTACGGTGTGTGGAGACGGGCAGTTTATTTTCTGGTGCATTTATTCAGTTGCTTTTTCATTATCTGAGGTTACTTTAATTTCAGCTTTAAAGTTTTAAAAACCACTGTGAAGGAGGCAAGTTAGGAAAATACGTCTTGATTCAGGGGAAAGGTATTGAACAGGTGATTGACATCACTGAACCGTAGCATTGCCTCTGTCTGCTCCTTCTTTCTTGTCTTCAGATAGTGACAAATTCAGAGATGACACCGTCCAGACCTCCATGGTATTTCAGTGTTGCTGTGATCCTGCTGCACTGGGTTATTTTTCAAACGTAGTTCAAGTCCCCGTTTCTGTCGATGTGTCCCAGCGCTCTGTTCATTTTCCTGCCATTGTGCATACTGAACAGTGACCTTCACACAAAGTCATGCTTCATTTTCGTTAAACTAAGTACACCAAAGCAACAAAATGAAGCCATTTATTTTCACCTTCAGGTTTCCCCGAACATGGTGTTTATGAGAAAAATAAGCACCTTTGCAACTGAGAAAAAACAATAATTTTCATCCGCATTGAAGAAGAAAGTGCTATTTTGTATTTATATACGGCTCCTGACTGCTGTCATAACATAGCATAGTAGTAAATGGTTGAGAAAATAGTACATCAACCAGAAAGTATTCAATCAGTACATCAGTCTATATTTATAGTTTCTAGGTTTGGCTGATAAAGCTTTCATATTGTTTTAGTCTTTATGCTCTGTCACATTAATTTATTGCATATTGCTTTCATGGTATATAGTAGCTATCTTTAAATCTGTATATGGCTCATTTTTGCTTACTTTCTTTCTCTATATGCAAACCTACTCTTTTTGAACTCGGATAAAATCAGTTGCTCCACATGCCTTGGCGTCTTCTGTGAGAATTCGCTCCTTATCGCTGTGCAGTAGAAAACTTTAGGACTTTAATTTATTCATAAATATTTCAAAGGTCTTTGCTCTCCTTGTTATCTGTGTGGTTTACATAGACAAAATGCCTAAAATGAAACATTTGGCTGCTGTGAGAATAGGGGCTTATTTGTAAACCCTCCAGAGAGAGACTGACTTCCCATCGACGTGGAGATACGCTGGGGGCTCCTGCCAGCTGTCGCTGCCGGGGGGTCCCTCTTTGGTTTGGGGAACAGCTACAGTTAGAACTCCTGAAATGCAGTGAAGGAACATGGTGAAGAGGGAGAGAGGCTTTGGGTTGTCAGATGGTTTTCTCGACCACACGTGACAGAGGAAAGCTGTTGCTGAGCAAGTGCTGCCCTGCGAAGGAGGTACTTGGGAGGGTTTTGCTTTGTAGGAAAAATAACACCTTCTAGATTGGTGCTTTATAAACTGAAATAGTAGAGGGACAGTGTCTGCTTGATAGGAGACAGGGTTTGGCAGCTTGGGTGGGGAGCTTGTGGCACTGCAGGTGTGGACAAGTCAGCAAATGCTTCGATGCTTCGCTGTAATGAGCGAATCCAGCCCACCACCCCTTGGCGTCCGTCTGTCTCCCTGGCTCACAGGCACACACAGCCACGCTGTTTTACCACCACACGTCTGGTGAGACTGGACCTCGCTGGTGCCAGCACCGTGCTCCTTGGGGGTGCGTACACATGCCCACACCCACGTGCTTTTAACAGCTGTGATTTTGTTTCTTAATTGGCCGTTTGCAGCGTGCAGAGCTGTGGGGATGAAGACTAAAAGAGCAGAGCTTTGCTCTGTCTTACGTAGAAAATAACGGGCTGCCCCACGAGGAAAAGAACTAATGAAATCTGTTACTTCCTACGTCTTGCCCTGCTCCTCCTCAGCTGCTTCACTTGGTCCCCCCAAGTTTCTGGTGGTGCTCCTCCCCTCCTCCCCTGTGTGGGTACCGTACTGCCAGCATCGTCCTCGAACAGGCGGTGTACCCTGCAGGTCCCAGTTTGATCGCCTGGCTGCCACGCGTACGGTGACGGGCAGCCCAGCGGGTCAAACGGACTCGTGCTGCACTCGTCGTGTGGTTTTTCCCTCTGGGAAACCCTCTGGGCGTCTGCTGGCCGGGCAGGGACGTTACAGAGCCTGCGGGAACGCAACGCATCCTCTGCCAGACCTCTCTTCTTCTGTGGGATACGGACAGAAAAAAGGGCATTAACCTTGTTCCCTTAGAAAACTGGCCTGAAAATGGAAGAATATGTACCGAACGCCCTTTTCCCAGTGTTTTGTGTGGAGCCTGCCTGAAGTGAAGCTGTAAATGCTTCAGGGCCGAGAGCTCTGCACGTGTGAAAAGCGTAGAAGCATTTGGGGCTTGTCACATCGACGGTGCTAGCAGTGATGATGGGGGGTGCATGAACAGCAGGCAAGGTTGGTGTGGTGATTTTAAAGGCAAGCCTATAAGTAGACGTGTGGGAGTTCAGAAATTTTTGTAATTTTGTCCCATTAAAACATATAAAATAGTAATTCCAGAAAATTAAATAGAGTTTCTTTAGGAGGAAAGACCTAGCAGCACACATTGATTAACACAGTCCATGTCACTGCTGCACAAAGACCCAGGTTTTATGGGAAGTTTTGTTACAGAATAACCCTGATGCTTTCTTTTTTGAAATCTTTAAAAGTAATGGCACGCCAGTGTGCTTGAAAGTAGACTGTTTTGATGAAAATCTACAGAGAAAGACTTGTTTTCCTATTACTTTCCAGTTCTTGGCACAACCTCTGAAGGAAACTAAAAGTAACCATATTTGCTTGATTTAGGGAGGGGGCAGAGGTGGAAGAGAAAGCTTTGTGTTGCGAGTAGTATGTTTTGCCACGTTCATCATTTAGGATTTTCTCACTTGAAAATGAAGCATCCCAATGTTATTCTAAACACAGCATTTTAAACGTACCCAGTGGTAGGGACAAATGGATGTATTTATGTACATCTATCAAACATACATATTATGTGACCTCGCTTCAGCAAAATATTTTGCTCCTTCTTTGTGCTGAAGGAAATAGTGATGGTTTGGAACTGCAGTCTCAAAATTGTCAAGTGCCGAAGATCCGAATGTAATTCTGTGGTTTTGTTCACAAAACTTATTTTTAGATTGGCCTGTCTTCTCCTCGCTGGAGAAATAAATCACAAGTCATTTACGAACAGCAGATAAAGAATTGCAAAACTTTGGGCTGGATGCCCTTAGCACAGGCTGGTGGACTGATTCTCCTGAACATGTTATAAACTCTCCGGATTTTTGCTGAGGAGTGGAGAATCTGGCTTTGATTGCAAATGCATTCATCTTGCAATATGTTGGATTCAGCTTCAGGGTTTTTTCCCTTACCTTTTCAACTATTTCTTCATTTATTTTTTTCCCCCTTTTGGGGGGCTGATGCTTCTTAAATTCCACGTAGGTTCTTCTCTCAGGTTTTTCTGAGGTGAAGAGGTTCATATACCCCAGGTATTCCTACGCATTCAGGTCTGACGCTTCGCAGTGCAGGTGTCGCTTAGCCTGGCCGCATCAGCTTTGTGTCGGCGGCGCCGGTGGCACTTACCCGCTGCTCCCATGGCCTTGCCTGTGTGTTCACTCCCCGCCAGGACCTCTGCACCTGGAAAAGGCCTTTACCACGGTGCGATGCCATCTCCCTTCATCCACCCCCATTGCCACCTGTCGTAAAGTTACGGGGACTCTTGCCCTGCTGCTTGCCTGTCTTAAGCTTATGCTGACCAGGGGATGTACTCGTGTGAGGATTGCAGCTGTCATCTAAAATGAAAAAATAGTGTGTTGCGGTGTCGTGGTTTAACCCTAGCCAGCAACTCAGCCCCACGCAGCCGCTCACTCACTTCCCCCCCCACCCAGTGGGATGGGGGAGAGAATCGGAAAAAAAGGTAAAGCTCTTGAGTTAAGATAAGAACGGTTTAATAGAACAGAAAGGAAGAAACTAGCAATGACACTAATAACAACAGTGAAGTGACAATAATAATAAAAGGATTGGAATACACAAAACAAGGGATGCACAGTGCAATTGCTCACCACTTGCCGACTGATGCCAGAGCAGCGCTCCTCCCCCGGCCCACTGCCCCCAGTTTATATACCGGGCATGACATCCCATGGTAGGGAATATCCCTGTGGCCAGTTTGGGGCAGCTGTCCCGGCTGTCTCCCCTCCCACCTTTCCTGTGCCCCTCCAGCCTTCTTGCTGGCTGGGCAGGAGAAGCTGGAAAGTCCTTGGCTGAGTCTAAACACGACTGAGCAACAACTGAAAACATCAACATTCTTCTCATACTAAACCCAAAACACAGCCCTGTACCAGCTACTGGGAAGACAATTAACTCTGTCCCAGCCGAGACCAGGACAGGGGGCTTGCAGAAAATATCTTGAAAGATAAGGACAAATGGAAACTACCCAAAGGTATTTATTTTTAGCTTGTTTTGCTGTGTGAGTGAGTCTCACACAATCATGCTGTGTCCCCCCGAATAATAAATACCAGAATAATTTCTGATTTGGGGCAAGTCCGCCAGACTTGGAAGAGAGGGAGAAGTTCCCACCAGTTTTGTAGAAACCAGCCTCAGGTAGAAGAGAGGGAGGGGTGCGCGCAGCCGCAGGGGCGGGCCGGGCCCCCCCGCTCTGCTCCCGGTGCACCTCAGCAGGCCGCTGCTGGCGGCCCGGCGATTCCTCACGGACCTCTCTGCTCGGTGTCAAGGCTTTGAGGTCCTAAGCCGAGTTTTGGCAGCGCTGTGCCTGCCGAGAGAGAGGTGCCCCAAGCGCGGCCCAGCTGGAAGCGTCGCCAGGCCTGCTGTCCCTGTGCCGGCAGTGCGAGGCGTGAGGGACGCCAGGGGCTGGGCCCAGCCCCCCGGGGTGCACAGGGGGTTCCCACCAGGCAGGCGCTGCTTTTAGCAGCTGGGAGCTTATCAGAGACGGGGTCCGACAGTTGCTTCTCTTTGGCCACATCGCTTCCTGGATTCCTGTTATTAAACTGGGAAGAGTCATTAAACGATCAGTTTAATCTCAAAATTAAGTTGTAATTATAGTGTTAAAAAACATTTCCCCCACCTCCCCCATCTTCCTCCCCCTCCACTGATGGTCCTCATTAAGGGATGTCGTTTTCCTGTAAGCCAAGTGACATCCAGGACAACCTCGGAGTGAATCCGGTTACTAAGCAGGCGTTTGCCATTGCGAGGCTTGCTTCTGCGTGCTTTGCGAGTTTTACTGAATATATTTAGTAACTCCAATTGTTTCTGGTAGTGCTTTTTTGTAAGTGCCGTTGGGAACGCTTGTAAGTGTAGCCGCGCTGTTTTTAACATCCTAGCATCTCTAGCTCACGCCAGCAGGCATGGAAGTCGATAGTGTTGAACGTGAGCCTGGGATGTTACTGGTTTGTCGGCATGTCCAGAAACTCATATAAATTCCTTTGGGGTCAAGTCCACAAAATTATTTCAGTGAATCCTGGATGAAACTTAACAAACACGTTTATTTCAGGCTGAATGAGAAGATTAATTTCAAGGGTTTTTGTGGTGTTTTTGCCTTTCAAGTGTTTCTGCCCTTCATGCAAAGACCATTTTGAAACTGAAGCATTGAGTTGAGGAAGCACACCGTTTCATTTTGAAAATTTTGGAGCACAGCAGCTGTTTTGGAACTGCTTGTACATTGACACAAGCGTTTCAGTGGTATGAAAACGGGCAGGCAAAACGTTTTGATGCTGCGACTACAGTTGTGCCTGTGTGACATGCCCTGGAAAGCCTTGAGGGAGCAGTTTTACCTTGTTGTACTCAAGCCTGGCCCCACCGGTTTGGAAGTTCAGCCTCGCAGACCCCTGGGTGAGCAGCTGCTGCCTTAGGGAGTGTTGATTGTGGGGAAAGCTGCAGGGTGGCAGGGACAGGGAGGGAGCCTGAATCTGAAAGGGTCCTGAGTCCCACAGCAGCAGCTGAAGAACAAGGTGGTCAAGCGTTACCTCTCTTCTGAGGATGCGCCCAGTGTTCCTGGTGAAGAGAACTTGGCTAAAAAAGGGTGTTTGGTCACTCGTGACAGCACAGAGCTGCCTCGAGCCTCCCCGACGGGACATCATCCCATGGAGAGGGAGGCTTCCGCTACCTGTGACTTTGGTTTTCCCAAATAAACCCAGACCAGAATTTGAGATAGTTTTTGTCTTCTTGAGAACAGATTAATAGGTTTTGCCTCATGCTGCTCTGTGTCTTGTCAAGGGAATACCAATTAACTGACTTCAGCAGAAGATGCATCTGTTTGATGCAAAGGAGGTTTCCTAAGGGAAATGTCACATCATGTCTCAGGGAAATGACGGGGGGAATTGCGGGAAATACTCTGCAGGTTGAAAAAGGGAGCAGCATCAGCCTCTCCCCGGAGGCACGGCGTAGCCTGCCCCTCTCCCCACCCTTCACCACCCAGTGAAGACAGAAAATCAGACAAAGCCAACACCAACATGACCAATCGCTGCTGCAGTTTGGAAACGTCAGCATGGAAGAACTGCTCCATTTCATCTACATCTGCCCATTTCACTTATTTGATTTTTTTTTTTTTCTGTTCCTCAGATTGCTTCCTTTGCAGTCTTAGTCGCTCTGGAAAAGGTCATTTTGGACATTATTGAAGAGAAGAATTTAACCTGACACAGGCCAGGACTGAGTAAATGAAATTTCTGTTTGAAAATGGCTGTTAGTGCTATTCTCTGTCACCTTCATTTGATCCCCTATTACTTACTATTAGAAAACACAGCATAAAATGCACTTCTTAGAAAATTGAACCAAGGTATTTGCTTTTTGTTCATTATTATATGTGAATGTTTAGCACTGCAGTCCCTTTATTGTATTACTCTGTACGTTTGATTTCTTAACAGAAAGTTACCATTGAACTGGGCATCGTTGAGACCTGTGCACAGCTCATACGTAAAATGATTCATGTAGTAACGGTGACAGGCCGGTCAGCGCTGTGCACGGTGGCGGTGGGAGTGGGAAACTCCATTAAAGCTAGGTATCCATAAACCTTAGCTTTGAGTTTAGTCGTTAACAGCAGCATCAGCTTCCAGTTAATGGGCTCAAAAGCTCATCGGCGGAGCAAGCTGCTGTGAGTGTCCCTTCCAACAAGCCAGGAGCAGCAGCAGTCCTTGTTCCTCAGAAGAGCGCTGTCCTTCAGGATGCCTCTGGAGTTCCCTTTTCTTACCTCCGTCTTGCTGAACAGCTTCATAATGGTGCTTATAGGTAAACTTTAACTCATAAGGTATTTCTCCACCAGCTGCTGTTTGCTAAGAGGGCGCAGGTTTAGACCTGCCATAGGTAGATTTTTGTTCTTAAAATGCCCTTTCCAGTTTGGTAGAGAAAAATGTGTATTCATCTTCTGGGAATTCAAATTCATTTCTTGGGTGACCCTGGCCCTGAGAGGGACAGTTGGGGTTCACAGGTGTTTGGTGCCAGTTGAGGTGACCGTGGCTGTCCCACCTGTTGGCAGTCCAGCTTAGGGCCTGTGTCACTCTGCTAGCTCCCTGGGAAGCCTCAGATATCCTCAGGTGCATTTGAAGTGGTAGTAGATGGTTATGCTTAGGCCCCTGGGTTCCTCCCAAAATGTTTGCACACTCGCTGATGAGCTAAGTGTTTCAGTGCCTCTGATTCCTCTGAGATCATCCTGTTACTAGGGAGGAAGAAAATTAAAGTAAGATAGGATTATTCTAGAAAATTTAGGTTCTTGCTTACAAAAGGAGAAGCACGCTCACTGCACAAGAAAACAGAGTTCAGTGCTGGATATTTGACTGTAAAGCTCATCAGCAGTTGTTCTGATGCTCAGCTGGCATAGAGGACTGCCTCATCCCATCTCGAGACCTTTGTGAAACTATCCTGTCTCCGTTCTTTTGGAATGAAGCCGCTCTCCAGAGACACTATACTCTCCTCTTGATCAGGATGAAAGCTGCTCTCTCCTGCTTCTTATCACACCGCTTCTCCTCCCTCTTTCCTGCCCTGCTCCCCCAGGATTCACAGCATTGTCTGTTCCCTGTTGCTTGGAGCTGGCTTCCAAAGCCACAAGGTAAGGACAGCTTCTAGGGTTTCAGTCTAAAGTGAAGATGACAGAAGAGAGAACACTTAAGAAAAATTGTCTCTTTTGTGACATTCTCTGCTTTCAAGAGTGTCTGCTTTAGATTGTGCTCTTTAGTATCATTCTAAAGCTGCAAACTAAACACCAAGATACTCACTCAGCTGCACACAGCCAGGGTGGTGTGCCCTGCCCTACCAGACCAGGCTTAACCTTGGCCCTTGTAGCCTGTAGATTAGAGGGACCCTTGGGTCTTCGGGACCAGCTTCCCACCTCTGCTGGCAATCATAACGGATGGATGGTTGGTCCAGTGGGCTCTGCACGTCTCCCTTATGGCACAGGGTGGAGAGGTCTTTTCAGCACCCAAGAGCAAACTGAAGAGTTTTAGTATTTGAGATCTTCAGGCTTGAACAGCACAAATCATACGTAGGTCTGAGGCCATGCTTTGTTGTCTAGAAAAAAAGGCTTTGAATTGCTTGTATTATTGAAGTTATGGATACCTACGAGTGCAAGGGTAAAGAGGGCTTTTGCAGGTTGAGGGCTGCCTAGGGAAGTGGTGGAATCACCATCCCTGGAGGTGTTCAAAAAACATGTAGATGTGGCACTTCAGGGCATGGTTTAGTGGGCGCGGTGGTGTTGACGGTTGGACTTGAGGATCTTAGAGGTCTTTTCCAACCTTAACGATTCTGTGATTCCCCAAAGCGAGGGTTTGCGTTCAGGAATACCCATGCAACAGCTGCCTGTCCCATCAAGATGTGGAGTGGTGAGACTCCTCAGAGCCTCACAGACGCATGCGTTGGCACGCAGAAAGCACGCTGCCAGCCTCTGTGTGCTTTGACAGGAGCGGTGTGCCCTGGATCAGGCCCGGCGGTGGCGGGGGACAGCCCCTCGGGCTGCCCCGGAAGAGCGAGCGGTCAGTCCTGCGGGGTGGACGAGGCGGTGGGACCTCTCCCCCCGGCGTGGGGTGGCTGTGCCGGCGGTGTCCAGCCTGGCCCCCAGCAGCACCCGCCCGCTGGACACGGCGGGGATTTTAGCCACAAAGAACATTTTTGTCTGTCAGGGGGAGCACTTGCAAGAAGGGTGGATCAAAGGACCTTAGTAGCTCCAGATGAATTGCCACACACCTCGTTAATCAGCTAATAAAATGCAGTGAATATCCTGCACTTGGAAAGCCAAGTGAGAGGCCTCACAGTCACCGTGAATTTCCCACGTTGTCCTCATTTAACCTTGCTGTGCGTGGCTTTTCTTTTTTTTATTACATTATTTGTAGAATGAGTATTAGTGCACTCCTTTCTTCTTCAGCAGTTGGTAGCATCCTCAGAAACAACAATCAAGTGCAAATCAAAGAACAGAGACCCATATATTTTACAAACTTATTTGTAAGGGCTAGAGAAAAAAACACAATTAATAAGGAAGCAGGGAGTGGAAACTGTTCTTTTATCTGAATATTTGTTTTGGCAGTGATCTGCAGTTCTCTGAAACACTGGCTTAATTGTCTCTCAAGTTTGCCAACTGTAATTTTCTCTCCTATTATTAGAAATAAGGGCATTTTTTGGTTCGCTCAAAGAGATTTATTTTCATAGCAAATGCATTATGTGTATGCTGTTAATGTAAAAATCTAACTTTTTGTTAACATCTTGCATTTAAGTTTATTTTATGGACCCAGACTCTGAGATTTAACTCTAAGGAGCATTAATGCATCCTGAATCAGACCCTGTGTGAGGGGCTGCTTCCTGCAAAGCGATCCCATCCCTCTGTGGACCCATACGCAGCCCCGCCAGCGTGAAGGGCTTTAAGGGAAGGAAGCGTGGTCAGACCCTTCTGACCCTTCTGAGCGTGAGCATTTTCCTCTGCTGAGCGAAAGCTGCGTCTGCTACACGGGTAACCTCTGTATCCAATAATAAGCTCCTGGCTCAAAGTGTGCAAGTGCTTGGGCTTAAGTTCTCAGCTGCCCTGTGTACTTCACAGTTGTCTGTTAGACTTCTGAAAGTGAAATCTAAAAGCAAGGAAGGAAAGCATTTATTTTACTTTTGATATGGAACCAATAGCTTTTTTTTTTTTCATATTTTCTCTGAAGTAGCTGACATAGAACTTTTTCCATAATGGAATATTCACATTACTCCTGATATTAAGACTACAACCGATTAAGACTAAACCACCAACTATTGCCTGAGTAGTGATAAAATTATGACTGTTGGCGAGATGATTGCCTTTGCAGAAAGATTTCCTGTGAGTAGTAACTCTGGTGGTGATGTTTCACGTAGAATGTGAAATAAGAAATCTGCAATGCCTGCCAGAGAGGACAACTTTGCTGTACAGTTTGGACTCTCGGGAAGCTGAAGGAGTTATTAGAACTGGCAAACTTTGCAAAGTATTTACATTTGTGTACGAATATTCACAAATGAACAAGCAAAGTAACATCCATGTGTGCTTTATCCAGTCTTTTTTGAGATCCTTCAAAGGAGAAGGCTTCCTCTCTTCCTCAAGACCTGTTCTGCTTTTGACTGCCATGCTGCAGTGTATGGGAGGGCTGTTTCTTGTAAGTGTTCCTTATCCATCAGAAAAGAAAACACTCAATTCTATCATAGGGTAGAGAATTCAGTCTCAAAAACATCTTTCAATTTATACTGTTTGTTTTTCTGGCAATTCCCTATGACCATTTTGCTTTAATAATTTCAACATGTTCCCTTTTCTTTTTCATTCCATCTTTTCCTATATTGTTACCTGCTTAAAAGCAAAATTTAAACCCTCCTTAGTGGTTTTCTTCCGCACAGAGGCATTTGCAAGACTGAAGTTAGAGTAACTGGTATCTTTTGCACGTCTAGCATTCTCCCTAAAAGTAGGGTGTGAATCGAATTAGCATTTGGCAGTTTTTGTCATGATCTGGTCGGTATAAGTTTCAAACAGCTCTTTTTAATGAGGTTTCCGTATTTATAGTCATCTTGCTAACTGAAAATTTTCCTGGGGACTTTGTAATTGTATGCGTTGTAACATTAAATGCTCCTCCTTAATAGCACAGGAGAAATTTTGTTAAACTCCAGTGAAATTTTGTAGTATATATCAGTAATGTGGTGAGGGAATAGAAATAAATTAAAGAGCATTATAGCTTTTAAATAGTACATTTACAGTCCAGAAGAGCAATTAAAACTTAAAGAAACGATGAGTTTGGGAAGGTTGCAATGGATAGGTGGGGTGTCAGTTGCATAATCGTATTACTGCTGCTTAGTAGCGTACTGTGTTTTAGTAAAGAAGCTGTTTGTAATAGTCTGTGCATGTGTTCCTCACCCATGGCAAATACTAAGTAATTCAATTTAGTTTAGATTGCAGTGAAAGTACGATAATTTAAGTCATATTCCTTTGCATTTATCTAGGTCTAAGCATATGTATGAAGAGGTTACTGCACATCAGCTGACACACAGTAACTTGTTAAGTCTTGTAATGTGCTGGAGCCCTTAATTCTGCCTAGGCAGGGAATCCCTAAAAAAATTCAAAAACTTTAACTATGTTAAATTCCTTGGTCATTATGTTTCATCTTAGCAAGGAGTAGAATACCTTACATTTAACCTGAAAGTGGCTTTTATGGACTTCAAAATACTTTGTGGTGAATCCGCATAAACCATCAAACATGTACTTTTCTGTTTATAGAGGGTATTGAAGCCAGCCATTCCAGCTTTTAATTAAGAACAGAGTTGAACTTTTTTTTTTTTAAATAGTTTGCCAAAAAAAAAAGTAGTTTCTGTCATCCTGAACCTGTCTGGAAATTTGGGATGATTGACTGAATAGGTTTGGATGGAAAAATGTTTCAGGCTAAAGTGGTAATTCTTCTGCTTTTACCAATTACCCTGTGATTAGGAGATGATAAGGAAGAATGGTTCGAGGCCAAAAGGACTTGAAGCCATATCAATCATTTCTTACGAGAGTAATGTGATCTGCAAAATAAAGGATATTTGCGGGTATATTACTCCTTTAAAACAATAAAATAGACTTACGTATTTGGTGAGCCAGAGGAATAAAGGGTGAGAGTGTCAGCACACTAGTGGTTAGGGCACTTGCCCTGGATCCAGACCTGGCCCAGGTGGTTATTTATGTACTTATAACAGCTTGTAACTTACAACAGTTTGTAACTTACAACCGCTTAGCACCTTGCCACCACCACAGCTGCTGCCCTCTCTTTCCCGTGCTGTTAGAAAACATGCCCAGGGAATAACCATTTCCGTGAAGATTTAAATATTTTCTTTGACTTGAAGTAAAACTATGGGTTGCTTCGCTTTTCAACTTCAATGAGAAAAGTTTGAAGTCTTTTTCTAAAAAATCAGCTTAAATTTTATTTTCCTCCTGTTGAATCACTAAAGTGAGAGACAAGCAAGCAGGTACTCACATGGTCGCAGTTCAGATCCATTTTGCCACCAAAGCAGCTATCCCCAGATGGGTCCAGTTCACTGTAGTTTTGACGCAAGTGAGGTCATCTCTGTCATCTGGAATGTATGATGATCCTGCCATTGTCGTACGACAGTGCCTGCTGCTTGCTCTGGATGGGTAGGCTACCTAAGCTGCAAAGTGGGATGGGTACCCTGTGTAGCAAATCTGGTATGGTGGTAGGCTTTTGAAACTTAACTATGAAATTAAATTCTAGAGAGTTAGAGGAACAGAGCAGAAATGTTGATGGCAATATGGACGCTCTGCTCTGTGTCCATTTAACACCTCTGCTCCATGGCGTCTCCTTGTTTTCATGGCTGGTCTGGCTAGTCAGAGACTGAACCCACCGCCGTGATCGCATCTCGGCGTGTGCTTGGAGAGAAGATCTCTGATAGACCTTGACTTTTCAACTTACCTGAAAAAAAGTATAACAAATTCATTTACTAGAAGATGGAGAACTTTACACGAGAGGTAGGGAGCCAATTCAAGGATCGAGTTGAAGGTGTCCCTGCTCACCGCAGGGGGGTTGGACTTGATGACCTTTGGTGGTCCCTTCCAACCCAAGCCATTCTATGATTCTATGAAATTTTCAGTGAGGGTGTACACGTTGTAATGTCCTGTCAAAGGATATGGTGGGCTGCCTGTAACTTGACGTGTTTAAAGCAGGGTTGGCTTTCCAGCTGCCAGAAATTTAAAATGTGCTTTCTGTAGCACTTCTTTTCCTTTAATTGGTATGAACAGTTAAAAATTCAAAATTTCCAGAGAAAATATGTTTTTACCTGTGTTTTATTTTGATAAACCATTTTGATATAGGCAAGTCGTAATAATTTTTAAGCTTTTACTTAATTACTGTATAATTGTGGAACATTTTTATTTATCAGATAATCTCTTTCTAATAGGCAAACTTTCCAGCAAAAATACATAATCTCTTCATGGGAATATGCTCCCGTAGTACCTGTAGCCCAAACATAGGGTAGATGAATGTTATGAACCAATTAGAATTCGAAACCTCTGATGAAAAATTTTTTTCAATTAATTTATTTTTGTAGAACTAAGTTTTCAAAGTATGAGTCCCAGAAGGATAAAATGGTTTTCATTGTTCAGCGTTGGTATATGGCATTAAAAGAATGCATGACATTTTAAAGAGAACAACAGGTTCCTTTTAAAAATAGTGTTTAATTCAGGCATAACACTGTCCAGTGAAAGATCATGAGAACAGTAGCAAAGTGCATACTAATGCTGACTTGAATTTATAGACTGTATATTTTATCCTCTGTCCTAATAAACACGGAATGGACTGAGAAGAGATATTGGTTGTATTTTATATTTTGTAAGACTCCGAGATTACAAGCCTCTGTAGAAAATTCTTTTTTTTTAAAAAAGAATATCCCACTAAAATCAGGGGATATTTGTAGCATAAAGCAACCTGTAGTAACCTGTACCTGTGCGTGTCATCAGCGTGAAGGGTGGCTTTCTGAATAGCAAAGAGGACTTTAAAAAGAGCTCTTTGAGAAAGCCAGCCTCCTGCTTGCTTTTTTGGTTCCCCGTCCTGTAGGGACGGCAAAGCCCTGCACAGTTCAGTCAGGGGTGGTCGCAGCCTGGGAAGGAAAAGAGAAATCTGTAAATGTCTGTCAAAACTAAAACATTTTGGAAAAAATTTGAAGTACATCTTCTAAAGTCTTGTTCAGTTCAGGAATATCACCTTTATCCTGGCCTACGTGGTATCTGAACTGCCTTTAGTTTTGTCTTTTGTTGGAGAAAAAAGTGACGCTGCCGCTTACCACGTGGCATAGATCTAGAAGGGTGTTTTGTGTGGTGGGAGAGAGAAGGTCACCATCTCCAGCCATCCTCATGCTCTGAGGTGTCCCCTTGGAGGGGAGCGTGGCATCAGGGACCCTCGCTGTTATCGAAAACCTTCTGCTGAGTGCTGCAGGGCGTTGGGAAAAGTTCTTGAGAAAATGGAGTCATTTTTCAAGAAAAATGAGATTTTTCTGAGCTTTTCCATTTACAAAGCCTGTGCTTTTGGGCTAATGCAACTCGCCTCTTAAAGGTTTTATTTTGGATTGGGTTTTTTTTTTCCATGTGCTGTGAATGCAACTACTCCTGTTCTGGAGATTGCAACCCAGTTCCAGTAGAGACGCCAACTTCTAGCTCTCCAGCAACCCTAGCTCCGAGAGTTTGTGGGTTTTTTTCCTCTCCCTCTGCAGACTGGTGTAGCAATGACAGCAGGGAAGAGCTCTGACCCAGTCAGTTTGGGGAAGGTGATTTTGGCAGGGTTGCAGAGCACTGCGGTGCTGTGTGCTCCATCCCAAGGTGCCTCCTTGGTGAGGGGAATTCAAGTAGATACATTCTGCAGGGGAAGCAAGTTGCCCTATTAATAGCAGGATGCCCACAAAAAATCCCTTAGAGTGCATCAGCGACCATACCCAGTGCGATCCTAGAAAGCCAGAAAGCAAGGCTCTGACAAGTTTAAGCGGGATGAAGAACAGAGGCACAGCTCGGCTTTAACCTGGAGAGAGCACTGGAGTGGGCTGGCACTCAGTGTGCTCTTGGGGAAGGTCTCTCTCCCCTTTTTTGTTTCTGTTTATAACGTGCATATTTTGTGTTTTGACTCCTGTAAATGCCACTGTGAAAGCCCAACACTAAGAGCTCATGTGTTATTAAAGAGGTGCCAGCCTTTGGGATGGCAGAGAGCTTGTGTGGCAGAGAAGGGGAAGAACAGCAGACCACAGTGAGGGTAGGAGAATCTCCCAGTATATGCTTGGAACCCAAAGGAAAAAAGGACAGGGGACACCTCTGGCAGAAGCCACTGGAGCTGTGGTTGTCCTTCTGCCCTCAACGCCAGCCCTCCAGCTGGGAACGGTACCGACCACGGAACGCGTCTCGGTGCGGCAAACATCCGGACTTCCCTCTTCAGGCATCTCTGTGCAGAGGACGCTGCATCTGCTGCCGTCCAAGAGGTGGGCACAGCTCTCGCTGCCGGCGGCGATGGGTGCGGGAGATGCCGTCCCGCGCCGAGCGAGCCCTGTGAACGCTTAGCCCTGCTGCAGCCGCGCACGCTGCCAGCCCGGCCTCGCCGCCCTGCGAGGTGCCTCCGCCACGAGGCCGGGGCTGGGAGCAACTGCATGATCTTCCTGCGTGCTTAAAGCACTTAAAAATAAACACACTGGGAAAAAAATAAATACACTTGCAAAAGACCACAATTACAGAGACGTTCCCATTCCTCCTTGCTTTCCTGTTTAAGTTCTGGTAAGTTACCTGTTTGGGAGGGTGGAAGAAGAAGAGCAAGGCTGAGGAACGAACAAAGCAAATTACTCCCGTGTTCAAGACTCAGAAGAAATCTAAGCTTCTCTTACCATCTTCTTCTTATGGTATCCTTCCTCCCAGAAAAACACCAGGACTGTAAAAAAATAAAGGTGTTGCCAACAAGAACTGTATTTTATTAGAGGGACATGGAGCAGAGCAAGGCAAATTACTTGCAACATATTTTTCGTCAGACAGTGTTTCTGCTATTGCAAAATGTCTGCAGAGTTGAAGCTTTTGGGTTTAGTTTTTAGAAAGGAGTTTCTTACTGGCCTCATGCGTGGTTTTGCCTTTATTTCAGTGTTGCTTTATTTTGTTCCCAAGTTCTGTGGGTGGTGCATCTCTTCAGATCCATGGCTCAGAGCTATACATGTTACTATCCAAGGGAGCTGAGATACTGGTGTAGCTGGGTGTAAATGCAAATGGGCATCGAGCAGCAAAATCTGTCCTCCTAGGAAAACTTGATCTTAATCTCTCTACAGCTCTTTCTTAATTTCATCCCCATTGTACTTTGCACTTCCCAGAGCTGCTTGTCTTCCAGAAGCAGCTTTCCATCCATCGAAGCGGGTAGAGGTGCAAACTCATGGGGAGCAGCTGCCTGGTTCTTTTGGAGTTGGCAGGAGCGCGGCTGCCAGCATCTCTAGAACCATCGGGTGCCCCGCCGAGCACAGCAGAGGCTGAAAGGCCTGGAGACCTCGGGCAGCCACGTTGTTAGTGGGCTGTTAGTATCAGTCATACAGTTGATAATATTTATAATTCTAGTGCGGTACAGTGGCATATAAATACTGCAGTCTTAAATAAAAGTAGTCCTTCCAAGTCTTAGATATGCACTTGAAGGTCCTCTCTAGACTTAGCAACTCCCTTCTTCGTATTTTGATGGAGTTTTGATTTTTCCTCGTGGGTTCGGAAGAGTTAGTTATTCTGTAGCTGGCAGAAGAAAAGCCAGGGCAGGCTTTCTGGGGAGCACCGCAGGGGACACTTCACAGCACTGCAGAGAGAGATTGCTAAAATAAGTTGAAATACAGCCCATGGAGAGTGAAGTTCATGGAAGTCCGTGGAAATTCCAGTCTATGGAAAGTGGGTGAATTTTGTCTTGAGCAAAAAGCCCAAGTCTCCTGTAGCGGCCGGATTGAGGTGCTTCAGGTGGACCTCCAACAGGCAGCCTGACCCACCTGCAATAAACCCACGGGGACGCCGTGTCAGGGAGGCGGTCACTCCAGTGGGCTTCAGAACTTGTTGCAGCAAAATAACAAGGATATGTTATCTTCTACTTGAGCAGCAGCAGCATAGAGGATTTTAGGGAGGTTACCTCACCTTGATCAATACCTGAAGTGTTTCTGTATATTGTGAGATATATGTATCTAGTGCATATTATACTGTTAGATCATTATTAAATAATACATTTGCCAGATATTGAATGCATTGAGAAGAGGGCCTGACTCCACCTTGTATGCTGTAATAATGCCCATTAAAAGTGAAAAAAAATGTGCTCTTGCTGGCACTGTTGTAAATGCGGGCTAGCTATAACAAGTTGTTACAATTACACCAAAGTTAGGTGGCTTGTTTGTGTATTAATGTCGCATTCCTGCGCCAATTCCTATTAAAATCATACCCCACCTTCTTATGCCTTATGCACTTCCCTTCATTTGTGGCTACAACAGTATCTCCCATGCAGGAAAATAAAAAAAAATTCCTCTTACTTTGCAATGTTTCATATGTTAAATAGCAGAAGTTACCAAGAGGGCTCAGAACTTGTCTAGCGATGGCATTAACCTTCGGCCTTTTTCCTCCCCACAAGCCCTTGGTATCCAAGATGAGTCACTGGTTTTTACTTTATTACATCTGCGTTTTTTTTCTTATCTCCCATTTTTGGGTCTCATCAACGCTAATGGTGAACAGGAGGATAAACTGGATGTGTTACCTTATTAGTGGTTATAAATTTTAAATTGACTATTATCAACTTTCTGAAGCATACAATAAAATATTTCTCATGTGCATTGCATTTTAATAACAGGAAGAAAGAAGGATGAGCTTAAGTTTAGCTGTCATGTATTGCTGAATGCTTTGTTTCAGCTGCTTGCAACTGTGGTGGCCCTTTTGTTTAATTCTGTAGTAACCATAAAATGCTGAGATTGGTGTGGTTTGGGGTTTTTTTTCCCCTAAAACAGAGGAAGCCTGTTTTAGAAGCATGTAACATCTGCCTTTGGGATTCCATCTTCATTAGGATGCTCGACAGTCCTAGGTTTACATCTCTCTTTGCAGATTGCAATTATCTCTTTTAATGACTCTTTTGTATTAAAGAAAAATAATGGAAATCTTCCAGTACTGTTAAAATGTTTCTAATCTTTCTTAATTTGTAGGAAGATACCAGCAGAAATCAGTGAAGGGCTAGAGGAAATAAATGGAGCATCCAGATAAGCTTTCCTGGCTAAAGGAATGCATAAAAAGATAGAAGTTTTCACCACCCCGATACAGAAAGGACCAGAGGACGTTCATTCTTGGTAACGGGAGTGTAGCACACCAATAATAGTCATTTCTGGTCCTCTAAAAGTGACTGAAGTGAAGAAGGCTTTCTTGGAAGTAATAGATATTTAGGATCTGCGATATGAGAAGTGTGCTTTTTCATTAGAGGCTTCATACTGCAAACAGTAGGCTGATCTGTGTCTTGCAGAATGGGGACTGTCTTTTCACTTGATACTTGTTTAATGCTGCTTAGGTTTTATTTTATTTATTTTATTAAGTTACTGGAGGGCAGGGAACAGATTTGTTATCTTTGACATCAGGGCTTTTACCCTTTGGTGCGGCCATCGTACAGGGGTCACTCTCCACTGAGGACAGGCTGACATTAGTTCTTTCCTTAATTCTTAGGCTCTTTTAGGAGGCCTGAATATTTAAGTACAGGCCTTTTCAATCAGCTTGAAGCCAAATAATCACTTACTTGATAGGACAAATTTTGAGGAGGGGAGCTAGAAAGTGAAGGTTAGTTATGACTGCTCAGTGATATTCACAGCAACCCCTTTTGCCATGCAGATGGAGAACTGGAAAGTATTTTGTGGGAATGTTTGCAGAAAAAAACATGTCACATTTTGAAGCTGAATTAACTCTGCGATTTGAACATTTTTAACCAATTCCACAGAGGATACGCTGAAAACTGCTGTCACCAACAGCCTGGTTTTATGCCTTGCATCCTCAGGATTTCACCCAGCAGCTGTGTGCAGCTTTTTCCAGTAACAGCTTCATTTTTTGTTCCCAGTGGAGTTTAATACCACCCTGTCTCCAGAAGTGAAGGGTGATTTTTTTTTTTTAAGAGCTGGTTAATCCTAAGTATAACTGGAAAGCTACCTCAGCAGCAAAAAAAGGTACCACTATCTGGTGTTTGATCGTACTGCTGAAGCAGGACAGGGGCGAAGGCGAAGCTGCATGCCCATGTCAGAAGCGACATACATATCGATGCTGGGTTCAGCCTCTCCCTAGTCTTGCCCGCGCTGCCGTAAGGAAGGTGAAAAGAAGGGCGGCAGAGAGAGGGTTGCTTGGAAGGGCTCAGAGTGTGTAATATGCATGTGACTTCTCCAGCAGCGGCCTGCCAGAACGGTCTGCCCGGGTGTGTGGCACAGATGATGGAGCTGGTTTGGGTCAGGATTTATTAATGTACTATGTCCTTTGCCAGTCTCAGCAGGGAGGACTCCTCGTGCAATGGCTTCAAGTGCTTCCCCAAGGACAGCTTAAGGGAAGAGAGTGGGGAAAAGTTTATCTGCCTTCCAAAATTTGGTATCGTAGGTGTAAAATATTTGGTTTGTCTCTTGCATTTTATATTTTAGGTTCAACTCCAATTCACAGATACTTCTTAATTTTTATTTCATTAGACGGCATGCTCTTATGTCATCTCCCCTGTCTTTGGTCCCTTCCCTTTTCAAACCTTTAGTGTTAGAAATTCCTAAAATATCATCAAAGTATTCTTTTTGGGTTCTTTTATGTTATTTTGGTTTTGGTCAATAACAATAATAAGTAGTCATTTGATTGAATTGAATTCATCATTCCCTGCGTAAGTTAGTAAGAATGACCATGCTAAATTTATTGTGTAAAATCCACAGCTTGAAAGTAGGAACCAGCAAGAACATGATGCAAAAACGCTGATCCTCCCAGGGAGTTGCTGATGTTACATTTTATTATTCTGCTTCCCTTTTTTTCCTCGTCATGTGATGAACCCTCTTTGTCCTGAGCTTCAGATCCTTCCTTAGCGTCCAACAGAAACTTAAAGATGTTGATTTGTTTGGCTTCTCAGGCCCTTTTTAGGAAAACAAAATACTTGGACCCAGGCAACAGATAAGCACTAACACTGTGTTTTTAAAACACTGCATATTCAGAATTGGGTAACAGGGTAATTCTAAGACCTTTGGTACGATGAGGGTGATAAGAGCTTTTTTTAAATGGCATCTGCTAATATTTTCCTGTAGCTACTTGTAATTGTAAGGACAATAGTGTCTTGTGCTTGTCTTAAATTACTAATAGTTCTCCTTGCTGTCCAGTGAGCTGGTGATGCGTCACGTTTTTCTGCATTGTGTCAGGATAGGCACTGGCATTTTCACAGCTGAACTGAACTGCCTTGTAATGAGTTGTAGCAGCGTAAGGAAGAAGGCAGGCTGCAGAGCTTGTCTCGTCGCCAGGTTTTTTTGTTTACTTTTTGTTAAGATTAAATGCCTTCAAAAATAAGCCAGTGATTGAATCCAGTCCTTGATTTGAAAGGGACAAAATGGAACTGGGAGTAGGAAATGTCACGCCTCAGTCACTAAAAGTCAAAGCTTTTGATGGTGTCCCTTGCTGAACCTTTTCTCCTCGCTGGAGGCCTGTGTCTTTACGATAAGGCTGTAGGGAGACATTTTGGAGTAACCTGCTTGGAGGGTCGGAGCACAATCTTTTGTTTGCATGGAAGGGGGCAAAGTGTTCTGCCACATGGGAGAGGACAGCCAATACTTGGGCTCTTGGTGGGAATAAAGCGCTAATTTTAGCGCTGTCAAGCCAAACCAGTACTGCTGTAATGTCACGGGCTGGAGAAGCCACTCTGGTGTGTCTGTTGCTCTGGTTCCAGCTGGATGTGTTGGCTTCGTTGTGAGAACAGCCATACAAATCTGTGCCTCCGAAAACAGCTCATCCCCAGGGCTCGCTCTGCAGCATGATTTGTTTCTCCCTTTGTTGTCCCAAGCCCTTCTTTTTTCCGTTCTCCTTGACATAGGTGAGTAGAGAGTTGCCTAGTCTAACTCTAGATGTTTGCGATGTATATGTCTACATGAGAGTTATCCACCCCGGTGTCTCTTTGCGGTCAGTCCAGTCGAGACAAGCAGCACTTTATCTGCCTGTTAAAGGATGAGATAAGTAGTTCCCTTCAAGTGCCGCCTTTGCCTATAGAAAGCATCTAGATAAGCAGCTCACATTCGCTAGGTTGCATCCCACCCATGTGTCAGTCCCCTGATGAGGACTTCTTAAAAATGGCAGTTAATCCAAATGAATGGTTTGATTTTGGCTTTTTCATCTGGATGCATATCCCAGTAATACTTTATGTAAATAACACATATTTCACATTTGGTTGTTCCCAGTACTAGAGTTTTGGAAGTGGATGGAAGTGAAGAAGGCCCAATGCATGAAATCTGCCGGGAAGACTCCATGCTTTCTGTCATCTCTCAGGAAGGTCTTCTGGTTGACCTATAAACTGGTTTAAGAAAACATTTCCATTTCAGGGGCTGTCTTTAGATGCCTTATAGTCTAGGAATCATGCTTTCCCTGCAAGCAAGTATTATGGCTCTTTTTTATTCTTTAATTCAGAAATCTGTTATGCCTTTTTGTTGTCATAACTGAGTATGCACTTCTTCTTAAATGAGAAGATCTGTATAGACGCCAGCTGTGATGTTTGCTTGAATATTAAAGACCTATTTACAGATCTGTGATGTCTCATTGTTTTGGCTGTCACTTGCTCAACAGCCCACATCCCATTGTCACCTGCCACGGTGTCTGTGCTTCTGGCCACAGCATGGGTTGTGCTGCCAGTGCGCTTTTGCCATGAAGGGATTTATTCTGTAGTCCCAGATTTTTATAAAGGGAAATGAGATACGGTGCTATTATCCTGTATCCTCTGGTTTTCTCTGGAGCTATGTCCCAGGCAGCTTCAGGACACCTGGCAGGAAAGCAGTTAATGCATTGGAAAGGGATCACTGCAGACTGGGTGGGTCTGTTTTTTCCCCCTTTGATCTTTGGTATTGCATAAACTTCTCTCCTTGATTTAGAAACTTCAAGCTAGTCCCCTGGCTTTGGGATAATAAACTCTTCCTGGAGAGTGGCAAAAATAAATAAAGTGTGTCCCTTGCTTTTGGAATATGTACAGAACAGTTGCTTTTCTTCAAGAAAATATCAACAAAGCCAGTGCACAGTCTGGCCAGGATTAATACTTATAATCCATTTCACCTCTGGCAGGGTCAGGTTGCGCTCCGGCCCTTGGATTTCAACCTGGTGCTTTGAATCTTCTCCGTGCCGCTCCAGAGAGAGACTGGTCTTTCCTGGGACAACTGTTGTGTTACAGCCTTGCTTTCGTGGGTTTTTAGGGGTCCCACTCTGAGGGCTGTTCTTCCAGGCTAGGCCCCATAGGAAGCTGGTGCTAAGGCAAGGCAACAACATCTTTTGCCCTCTTCAAGAGAAAGATTAGACCCGGAGTCAATCTTGCTGTTTGGCAGTGGTGTTTCAGCTCCGCTAGAAACAACATTAAATGAGCACAGAATGAAAGCATGAACGCTAAGGTAACACCGTACCTTTGGGGACTCTCTGGGGAGCTTTCCCTGCACGGAATTTTCTTAAGAAACAACAGAAAAAGGGGTATCGCATCCTGTCCTTGCATTTTTAGGAAGCAAAAAGTTGACTGGCTTAAGAGCAGCTCTTTCATCGTGGTATATTTTAGTTCAGTCACTTATGAGAAGAACTTGTGTGTCATTAAACAGATATTGATGTTAGTGATGGCAGGATGCTGGCAAGAAAATTGCCAAACGTTAAATTAATGGTAATTGTGATGAAATCTCCTTGATCCATTGAGGAAGTCTCTTTTAGGTTGCTGGTAAGTACTTTTACTCATTAGTATGGCAGTAGATCTTTTGTGTGTATGTGTGGGTGTTTTTGTTAAATTGAGACACTGAAAGGATATGAGAGGGACACACTTGGACATTTTCCAGACTCAGACTCAGCCTCTTCTTTTCACGGAGATTATTCATGAGACTTGAAAGCACACATTTGTCGTATAATCACAGTGGAAAATAATTCAAGACCTCTTGCTACCACCCCTTTTCTTTACCATGTTATCTCCCAGAACTTACTCTGAAGAAGTTCTGGTTCTAATTTTAACTCTGAGTTTTGATGACAAAACAAGCTAGTGCTAAAACTGTACTCTTTGTAGCGGCTTTCTGGTTATCCCTCACATTTGCAGGTGAGCTATCGTGACAATCCCTGAGTTTCTGAAACCAATGAAAGCATTTTCTCGTACAGTATTATCACATTTTAAAATCTTGCAGCCGTCTACAAAATGGGCTGGCATCAAGCAGAGAGAGAGGAAGCTTGAATTTAAACACTGATTTGCTCATGGAAGATAGAAAAGCATTTGAGGTCATTTGGGAGAAGAATTATCCACAAAGTGATCCCATACTAGAAGGACCCATCTGTTAAGTTCAAGCTTGGTTCCATGCTGGAAACATTGCATAAGAATCAGATGCATTTTTTTTAGCAGATTATCTATCATAGTTTCCATAGTACATACGATTCCAGGGGAAATTGTGAGCCAAACATCAAAGGATAAATTGCTTAAGAGTTCATTGCCTCAGTAAATCATTTTTGAATATGAGATGTGTACCAAAGCACCTTTAGCTGTTGCGGTGATACTAGTTTCGCCCTGGTGTGAGGGTCCTGGTGTTTTGCTTCGGTGATTGACTGTGCCTGGAAGGTTCGGCTTGCAAGTTGCCTGTTGCGTTGGGAAGAAACCCCTCTTTGGATAGCTGACCTGAGAGCTCTTACCCCATTGCTGCAAGAATCAAATGCCGTGCTTTGAGGGAACATGGTGCGTCTGCAAGGATCTCATCTTCCCTTTAGCCTCACCACAAGCTGGCTTTTTTGTGTTACTTTCAGAATGCTTACGGGGTTTGCACATAAACAGGAAGAGCTGAAAGGAGTGCACTCTTCAGCCAGCTCTGTGGAGAAGGTAGCTCCTGGGTAAAGCAGCATCGTTGGCATCTATTGCATTCCTTCCACTCAGGGAGGGGGTGGCCACAATGGCCAGTCATGTTTGGTGGAAAGGATACTGTCTGCAATCTAACAAGAAACCTTGAGGTCTTGTTTTACATGCTGAAGAGACCGGCCTTTTGCTAGATGGGCGACTGCTCTTTCCTGTCAGATCAGTGAAAGACTTTGAAAGTGATTTTATCTGTGGGCAAAGGTAGCTATAGGAGACTTACTGTCCTGAGAAGAAGGTGTAGCACTGTATCTTCTACTCGGTGGAGGCAGGCGGGAACGTAAAATACCTGTAATCCACAAGCCTGTATTTTTTCAGACTTCAGTTTCTGGTGCTGATCAGTGAAACATTTTACTTGTTCTGTCTGAACTGCCTAGAAGTCTTTTTGGTTATTCACAACTTCTAAGGAAAACTACGTAGTAAAACATGAATGTAGTAAAACACGAATTTGTGCTGTATAGAACAGAGATAGTAAATATTAGGCGTCTAAGAAAACTCAAGGATACAGGTCAAAGGGCACGATATGGGAGTGTACAGTATATATCCTGCAGATAACATCTGGCAGTGCTAGCTTAATTTAGAAAAGTGCAAAGAGGAAAATCTTGCTTTGAAAGAGCTGCAAAATCCATCTTTATAATACGATGAGAAGAACTGGCCTCTGAGTAGGAAATGAACATTTTCTTCAAACAGAGATAAAAGCATCACAAAAGGGTCATTTCATACTGAAGAGTCACAGATCCCTGGGATATTTTTCTGTTTTGATATCTGTTTTCACAAAATGACAAGACGGAGGGGTTGATATAAAGGCAAGACTTTCTATGTATAGAGTCCTTTATTTCTTGAAAACCATCGCTGGTGGATAATTTCTAAAAATAGTGTTACAAGCTACTGAAATGCTGCATCAGTTCAACAAAAAAGCCTGAGAAAAAGATGATTCTTAAAGAAATCAGTTGCAAACTTGTCCCTCATAGTGCTTGAATCCTTGAAAAATGTACTTCACTTTTAAATAAGAGTATCCTAAAATGTGGGTTATTGACAAAGGATCCTGCTGCTGAGAGGCAGACAGTAAGTAAGTGCTCTTACTGTCATCATCCTCTGGGCCAGCGCTTTGTAAATCCATAATCCCCAGCCTCTGATATTTTTTATGTAATTTTTCTTAGTGTTTAATATGACTTTATGTTTGTTTTCTGTCCCACAATCACTTGGTTCCTATGACAGCTGTTGGGGAAAGTCCTTTAGAGTGTGTTTGATGCAATTTGCTTTTAATAGAGCTGACTTTCAAAGCTTTCCTCATGCTGGGATGCCTTTGGGTGGAGTACTGAACCTGGTGTGTATCTGGTAGGACACACTCTTTGGAGAGTTCACACTCTGAGCAGCACAGAATAGCAAACTGCTATGACCGTTGTCACAGGGTATCTCTCCAACCGCACTCAGCGAATCTGTGGACTGACTGGTGTTGCTGTTCCCTGCTGGTGTCCTGACTGTGGGCTGGTGTGGGTGCTGGGTGCAGCTTTTCCTGCTGGCTGGAGACGAAGGGGTTGATACAAAGGCAAGGTCACAGAAACACTGCTTATGCCTTTGCTTGAGGTTCTGCTTCTTCGTGTCAATTTTTCTTACTTAGAAAGTGAGGGCAACATGAGCCAGAAAGGTTAGAGCAGTCAGCTGTCACCCTGAAATGAGTATTTCTGCTTTGTGCTTTCTTACAGAGATGGTCAGAAGTTACTCTTGGGGCAAAAAGACATTCTGAGGGTAAAAACTGATTAATACTTATTTCTCCTTTGCTTTTGGAGTTTTGATGGTGGGGCACTCTCGTTTTCTGGCTGTGTTTGAGCCCAGCGAGAGGCAGAAAGCTGTTTGCCTGGATCTTGAAGGAAAAATGTCAGTGTATTGTCTGAAAGGTAGGGCAGAAAAGCCAGTAAGTGGCAGAGCAAAAAGGGCACTTCGGCTTGCACAGCTTCATGGAGATGGGTCCAGGGAGACTCTTCACTCTCTCCGTCCCTGTGCCAGAAAGTGCCTCTGGCTGGCGCTGTTCAGTCGGCATTACCGGACTGCTGGCACTCGGCATCGCAGCAGATATGGGGGCAGGAACAAGTGATGTTTAGACACATTCAACAGTGACGTTTAGATATTCCTAGATGGAAAAGACTCTCACCAAATAACCAGTGAACCTGTTAATACTGTGTTATGTGTGGTTTGGTGAAAAGTGGTAACATTGCAGAGGAACTGGAAGTGGTATTTCAAACTGAGGAGAAATGCTTGCAGAGCAGCCTACTCAGTCTAGGCAAACAAAGGACTTTTTGAGGTGGTTAGAAGCAAGCAGTGGTTTTTCCCACAAAGAACAGGAAAAAAAGAAGAACAGAAGCGTCAATAAAGAAATGTTTAAAAGTCAGAAACACAGACCCATAGTAAAATCCTGCATGAGTCCTGCTTAATTGCCACAAAAAGAAATGTGCCAGTAGTAAAAGTTCTTTAGCGGTTTATAAAATAAGGGACTGCATTTGTTCTGCAGAGCAGAGGACCAAAATGATCAAATGAAAAATATGCTTCAGCTTTCAGTGATGTCCATTGAAGGAAAGAGGACTAATGGAAATGAGGCTTGAAAGTGGAAAATAGCACAACCGAGAGGAGGACAACTCAACTGAGTGATTCAGAGGGTGTTTCTCTGATTATTGCCAGATTCTTAAAGTAAATGGAACCATAGATCTGGCAAAAAGAGTTTTTAATGAATATCAAGTCAGTCAGGTTGGTGACTGTCCCTAAAGGAACACAGGGCAGGAAATGTAGTACTCCAGTTTGAGAACAGGTAGAAAAATGTGGTCTAGGCAATGTGGATTCATTAACTGAATTTCTGTATGACCTGAGGGCTTTGAACATGTGTTGAAGGAAAGACTAGTGAAAAACATGGAAGGAAATGGAAAATAACCTAATGCTTTCCTTTGAAAGAGCTCATTTTCAAGAAAGAGAAGTGTGGTAGATCTGATCTTTATTTCAATATTGCCTTAAAAATCCTAGGAAGTGTGGGAGATCGGTGTGCGGTATCTCCATAACCACAGTAAACTGCCTGCCTGTCTATGCAGGCATTAATGGGAATTACATACTGAGCAAGAGGTCAGTCCTATATACTGAGCCAGATGTCTGTCATGGTCCAAAATGAATTAACATTTTTTATTAATGAGTTGGAAAGTGGAGTAGAGAGTAAGTTTATTCACTACGCGGCCAATGTCAAACTGAGAGAGGAGTTGCTCTGCAAACACTGAAGGACGGGATTAACATTACTTTGTTTTGGTCATCTAGGTCTGAAATAAGGTACAGGTCCAGTGCAAAATACTGTGTTTATTTATCAGCAATTAAGGGCACATCCCCATGATAGGGAATAAATTGTTTGTTAGGCAACAGGTCTGCAGAGGAAGATGCAGTGATTATTGTTGCCTTGCATTTAATGTGTGGTTCCGAGTGGCAAGTGTTGGAAGGGGAACAAACGCCATCCCAGCGTGTATAAACAGGACTGCTGCATACGAGACTTGCAAAGTAGTCTGCCTACTCTACTTAGCCCTGCTGAGGCTTTAGCAAAAAAGTATCATGTCCATCTTTGGGCATCCCTCGTCAAGAATGATGTGGGCCATCCTGAGGTAATTCTGATTACCAGAAGTTTACAGACTGCTATATATCAAAAAGTCTGAAAGAACTGGGATTGTTTAAATTACAGAAAAGAAGAGGTGGGAGAGACACTCCGAATTTCCTAAATATAATCACAGGCAAAGAGGCAATATCATTCTCTGTGTCCACAGCAAATAAGACCCCCCAAAACAGAGTGAAAGGGAGACACGTAAACATCACTATTTCCCTGATGTTAAGGATAGTGAAGCACTGAAATGGATTGCCTAACCTGTCCTTACCTTCCAGGGCGAGCGATTTCGCAGCTTTGCTAGGCAGCCATGTAGCTGTAGCTGAACTTGGCTGTCGGGATTTTCCAGCTATGCCTTCAGTGACTCTTAAGTTCATCTAGAGCTGAGCGCAAGGGTTTATACATTGATAAGAAACAAGTAGAGAAAGTGACTGTGTTGTTCTAGAAAGAGGAAGAGCGTGTAGATGGACAATGGCTAGAGAGTTTCCTGGTGATGAATTCTACTGTAAAGTGGGATACATCTCCTATACTTTTAAAGTCACACAAAAATGCTTGACAGAATTTGCTATAAACTGGCAAGAGAAAGAATCAAAGACTTTATTAAGTCCTCTGTTGCCAGTCTACTTTACATAGAAAATACAGTGATTAATAGCAGTGCAAATTCTCTGGTGTGTACATAGTCCACGTATCCAGAGACCTGAGGGGTCTGTAGGATTATTTGCAAATCCCTCACGTGAGGAAAAAGGCAACTCAGAACTACTGGCCTGAGTGCATCTTAAACCCAGCCTTTCTCGGAGATGACAAGAAGTATGTTTCTTGGACAAAGCAGCGCAGCTGCAGCTGCACGTGAATTAGTCAGTCTAGCTGTTGTAGCAAGACATTTTTTCTGCTTGCTAATTGGTACACGATGTGGCACATGGAGCTGAAAATTGCTCATTCCGCATACTCATTAAAATAATGAGCAACATCTTTGCAAGCGTGGTGGGTAGCATCCTTTGCATCAGTGTGACCAGAAATGCAGTTGTGGCACCCGTGCTACGTGCCAGACAGTCCCGGCTCCGGGAGCACAGCCCCACAGCAGGGCTCTAGCCCATACAGTTGGGAGTGAGAAACGAGGAGGAGAAACCTTCTCTGCATTTACCGTACATATACAGACAAGTTCTTTAGTTGACATTGCTTCTTTGATGTGGTTGATATGGTGAGAAGCAGGAAGACATGTATGTTGGCCAAACCAATGCCCAAATACAGGAATGGAGATGAGCTTACGGAGAGTACCTTCATAAGGCCTGACCCAAAACCCATTTGAGTAAAAGAACTTCTTCTGTTGGTGACAGATTTGGATTAGATGGTTGACATTTTCACTTTCCCACTTGCTCTGTTCTTCCAAATCTCTGAAATAAGCATTTTTTTTAAATGGACTGCAAAAAGTGTATGTGTGGAGAACAGTTTGTATTAGATTTTCTTTCTTTATTTTCTCCCCTCCTCTCCCTTTTTTTTCATAATTTCGATCACTTGACAAAGCTGGGTTAGGATAGGACTGGATGAAGAGTTAAGTTAACTGAGAAGATGGTAACTTTAGGTGGGAGAGGGTGTACGAACTACTGGAAAAAGTAAGTGGATAAACTGGATTTGGCAATAATAGAGTAATTCTTCTATTCTTATGGTCACTTTTGAATAACCCTTAGTCACATTATGAAAATAACTTTGTCCTTAGCAACGTAAAGAAAATCTGTAACTTGCTGTTATTGAAAGGAACAATCATTATTGGAAAAACTTCATTCCTCCTATTCCAGCCTCCTTGTAGAGGACAAAGACCACAATTTATAGAAGCTAGTCCACAGATGAATAGGAAAAAACCTCTGAAGTCTGTGGAAGCGACAAAAATAGGTTAAATGTGGCTGCTGACAGGAAACAAAAGGAGAAGGAAGAATTCCACCCTTGTTTCTGTGGGGAGGTTTTAAATACAAATCTCTCAGGGGAAGACGAATTTGGCTCTTTAATCAGGTTCTTACCCAAAATGTACGTGCTCATAGAGAGAATACCAGAGCAAAGGAAGTAGTGGGTAGATGGCTTCATACCATGAACTCCTTCTACAGAGGCAATTCTCTTTTCCTAAATGTTTACATCAATTCAGCGGTGTAGAAACCCACTGTGCATTGTGTCTTGAGCTTCTCTTTGCGCATGTGTGGGGATAAGCGTGGGCAGCCCTGCATGTCATGCATGCAAAAGGGGGGCCGGACAGGAATGTGTGGCTGCCCATCGTTGTGTGGGAGCCAGTTTGGGCACACTCAGGCCTCTCAGTCTGGACTATAAATTCTTTCAAATGGATTTTGCTGGAGTAAAAGCGCGAGAAGCAAGGTCCTGTGCAATGTAAGAGGCCCTAGCCTTAGGAAGGATGGATGGAGGTTTTATTCCCATTACCCAAAGAGGGCACTACTGAAGGCATCAGACAGTTTCTACCCCGTGGATTATTTTATTTGGGGGGAGTGGGGGTAGAAATAGGAAGTTGTGGGGTTGGTTTGGTTTTTGTTTGTCTAGAAGATTCAGTCAGGGAAGGTTCTTCGGTGCTTATACTGCCAGCCTTGAAGATGTTCAAGCCTAGGGTAATACCTGGGACAAAAAGTGTTAGTAACATGAGAACAGAACTTCGCAGTAAGAGAGTTGTGATATGCCAAAAGCGCAAGGTTCGCTGTCCTATCGGAAGTGTGTGCGAGTCCTTCAAGCATGAAAGCCTGATGTGCGTTAGGTCTTGTATGTGCACATAAAGACAATTTAAGAGATTAACAATAGCGTTTCTGGGGGAAAAGGGTGGAGAAAGTGTGTTGAGAACGATGGGATAACCAAACAGAACTCAGAGATCGTGGTCTAAGACTTATGATCCAACCAGGTTAAAATGAAACCCTTAACAACATCAGGAAATCCTGTTAGTTTGTTATCCTGTAACCTAACCCTCTACCTGTTACTATGTATTTATGTGGATTCTCGCTTAACAGCTGGGTTCATCTTTTTATTTCTGATCTCCTACTTTTTAACATTGTAGAAGGGGTAAAAAAGAGAGATTGTTGCCAGCTGTTCCTGTTCCTCGCTTATTTCCTAGTAGTGCTGAGTTGCTGTCTAAACCATGACCCAAAATATTTCCCAACCGAGCATCCGTGTGTGCATGGCACTTACGTCCTTCCTGCCAATTGAGATGTGACTTGGGTTTGTAGCTTCTTTCCTCACTCCCTGCGCTTTGGATTTACTGGAAGGGAACAGGCAGAATGGTCATGGTACATGCATGGGAAAGAAGGGGCAAGTTGGTGGTGGGATTTGTGGGATGCTTTGCAGGTATCTTGTTCATGTGCAGCAGGCAGAATAACATCCACTCCCTTGCTTTTCTCCTCACACCTCCAGCACACTTCATTGAGGTAGTAAGCACGTGCCTCGCTTCATTGGGACTGCTTAGGTGCCTGAACACCCCGATTTTTGCTAGAGCTCAAATGCTCTTTCAGACCTAGAAGCTGTGAGTTATTTTATATCTATTTTTATCCTGCATTTCTTTCTCTTTCACAGATAGTGACCGTGTGTTTTTACTTTGTTAATCCATCCCTTTGAATTTATTCTTCACGGAGAGACGTAAATGATCCAATGTCGCCAATCCCAGTAGAATGAATTAAATGAAGCTGAAAGATCCAGTTATTTTACAGCAATCTTCGTTCTGAAAGTATCAGACAAGACTATTACCTGGCTAAGAAGGGGCAGTTTGGCACATCAGCAGACTGGTTTAGATGACTGTCTCGGGGAACTGGTTTAATTCTATAGATGCAGATCAGTAAGGTATGTGAGACGTTCACTTCATTGTAACGACTTCATGTAGTCAAACACTACAGCCCTAGGTAGTAATGCCACCCAGTGGACAAGAGGAGTATGGTCGGCTTCCGACAGAGACCAAAAAAAAAGTAAATAGGAATTTCTTGCTAGCAAAGATGTAAAAACACTCCGTTTGAGAAGAAATTAAGATTTTTGTCCCTTTTCTATATTCAGTAATTGTCAGGTTATTTTTCTTGTTTCTAACTTTTTGCAAAGATACGTGAAATTTTAATCTGTTCGCTAGTCATTTTGAACTATTACTGAACTTACTATTGAACTAATATCTGTATTTTAAATTGACACAAAAATTGTGCTGAAAGTGGAGTTCATATAATATATGAGATTCCCTTATTTCAAAGCTTTGCTTTTCCTTTGAATTAGAATAAAAATTAAGATATTTCAATCTTTTATAAAGAAAATTGTTGAAAAAACATTAAGATCAATCAAAATGTTTTGTCTTATGTTGAAGTGCTTTTTTATGTACTTCATAATTTCTTACGTACTAAAGAGAAAATGAAACATGTTGAAAAGTTTTAATTCAGTTTTATTGTTGATAATATATTTTTCCCAGGATAAAAAGCTCAGTTCACCACTTCCTACATACTTAAACTCAAGAAAATGTTTTCTGTTGGAAAGCTAGAAAAAAAATGTGATAATTTCTTTCCTTGTGATTCATAAATACCGGGTTTTGAGATCTTGAGATCTCATCAGGAGTGCATTTGTTCTAAAATGACTGACACAATGTAATTAGGAACTTGCAGTCAGATCTGTTTCTTTAGGCATAGTCACATAATATGCTGTCAACCCTGAAATTCTTGGGAAACCCGGGATTAACAACATTCAGAAAGGAAGAAGCTGGGCAAGTTACGCATTTCGGTGAACGCATCCGTGCCTGTGTTGCAGCTCATGTTACTTGGTATTACGAAGGCTGCTGAGGCTCCTGCGGCGCCGGGGCTTTGCTGCACGCCGGTCACTGAGGACAGCGAAGGCACCGGAGAAGGAGCACGGGTGTGTTGAAGGTAGCAGTTAGGTTCAGTAACTTCGGCTCGTCCTTCGCTGTTGCCTCCATCTGAAAAGGGCGGGATTTTGGTTTACTGGTGCCTGTGTGGTTTACTACCAAAGTCGCTCAAGCTGTGAGCCCTGGTTGAACCTGAGTAGAGCAGCCCAGCCTGACATCGTTATCGTCCCGTCGTTATTGTCCCATCCCAAAGTGCTGCCTGTGTCCGCTGTCCGGTCTCGTGGTGAGAGTTTGTTCAAATCTGCTCACAAGCTACTGCAAAACAAGTTGATTTTTCAAGTAATTGATTGCTTGGCAGGTGAAAAGAGATTAAATTACTTTCACTTAATGTCTCTTGGCAATCTTACTGTTTCTGTTGTGTTGCGAGGGAGACAGCATCCATCATGGCTCACAGCCGCGCTGTTAGTCATATGCTGGCCTGGGTCAACACTGCCCAGATTTTGGAAAACTGAATCCTCCCAGGGAACTGCAACCTTCGCCAGCCCAGCCAACTGATGCTGAGGGGCCGCTTGGCTCGATGGCTGTGTATATTCAGCTCATTCAGAGCTGTAGTTGCAGGCTCATGAAATACCACCCCATAGCAAACACATGAGCATTTTGCCGGTCGCTCTGCAACAGTTTGGATTTTTCCGTCACTGATTTCCCATGTCCCGGCTTTGATGTCTTCAGCCCCATGGCACATCTGCGGTCCCTCCTGGCGTGGGTGATGGGGGAGCTCCGGGCTGGGGCAGGGGGAGGCTGCCCTGCCGCCGGGAGCCAGGCACGGGCATGGCCAGGAGAAAGCAGGCAGGGACATCTGTGGGGCATCTGTAGCTGCTCTTCCAGCTAGCAAACCTGTTCCGGGCCGAACCCTAGGCCTGATGATTTTTTTGGGTCCCTTACTCAAAAAAGTTTTTCAGCTTTTTTTTTTTGAGCTCCTTTAGTTCTGTTGTTTCTTTTCTCATATTGCCTGTGGCCTCAGAGTCATGCTATATAGCCACTAGCTTTGCTTTTAAAGATGCTTCCCTGAAGTTAGCAGGTGTATGTGAGGGTTTTTTAAACAAAAAAGCTACAATTTGTTACATGAGTTTGTTTTTACATATGGGACTAGGGAGAGAAGTGATGATTGGGAGTTAGAAAAAAACACTGCTTGCTTCTGAACACTGTTGCTGACTGTTCTTTGTGGTAGGAAAATGACTAATTTTTAAAAAATGATTCATTAAAAGCAACTCTTCTGGGTGATTCTCCTGATTTCCCGTGGACTTGTACATGGCATTTTGCTGTGATTCTGAATGGAACAGTGAGACATGACTAGAGCGTGTACTCGTAGAGATGTATTAATGTCAGCTGACCAAAAAGCCGAGGTCCGTACATCAAGAACTGTGTCTTTTACAGCATGTTTGCTGCTAACGTAGGGATCGTCAGTTTGAAAATGTTTTGTTTCGTCAGTATTGAAGGTGGTGTTTTCAAGAAAGCCGATGATACAGTTATTAACCTTACTGGACCCAGATTAGAGGAATGTGTGTATGCAGCTACGTAAAATAAAAGGAAATGTAATTCGTGTTTGTTTATGTACAAGCGTACACAAGTTTATACGTCTTTAACTATAGTAGTTACTCCCAGTGGTGCGCAGGACATCTGTGATGCAATGAGTGTTCAGTGATTCACTGATACAGAACATGCGGACGCGTGTGATGACTCACTTTTTCCCTCCCGCTTTCTTTTCCCATTAATCCGAAGCAAAGCTTAAAAAGTTTTACCAGAATTTAAGGAAAGATTCATGCAGGCTCTAATAATTTGAATGAGATGTATTTGATTGTAAATTAAGTTTCCCTTAAGATTCCCTTAAGGGAAATAAGATTCCCTTACTTCCTTAGATAAAGAAAAATGAATGAGACAAAACACTAGAGAAGTGCTACAGGGATTAACTTTGCAACAATGCCAATTTCTGATACCCAGCTACAGCAAAGATTGCTAGTTTTCTGGAAAAAAAAAAAGATAAAATTAATATGAAGAAAGTCCTGCTCTTCCAACCTGTAATTTTTCTTCTCCCATTTACAGATATAAACAGACATTTCTATTTGACCACCTCAGAGTTCTCCCATAACAATCGAAATTAAAAAAAAAAATTCTTTTGGAAGAAAAAAGTAAAAAACGTTGGAAGCCACCTTGGGGAGGAAAAAGCCGGGCACCTGCTGTGCTGGTCAATGGAATCTGTTTTAGTAAAGGTTTTTGACGGGCGAGTCCCTCTACAAGGGTTTAGATTTTTCTGTCATTATTTTCCCTTGCCCCTCGTTTGATGTAACCGTTTGGCTAAAGATGCTTGAGTTTTGCTTCGCTTGCTGTTTGATGGCGATTCCGGTGCAGCTTTTGGGGAGGGAAGAACTGTGTTTCAGCGACCACACGAGGGAGAGGTGTCCCGCCTGGCTGGCTGCAGCGGCTCCCTCTCGCTAGCGTGGGGCACTTCAGCTCCTTGGTTTTACCCTCTTAAAGGAAAACATTTTCTTCAGCAGTTCTCAGCTTTTTTCCAGGCTGAAGTAGTTTCTCAACATCCCAACCCCCCCCCTTTTTTTTTTTTCCAGTGGATAGTATTCGGAATTTATTGCTTAATAATGGCGGATCCCGAGTGCTGGCTCTGCAGCTGACAGGAGTCCTTCTGTCGCGCTGCCTCTAGTCCACTAGTTCACATTACAGCGTCCGCTGTGTTGGAAGTGTCTGTCAAACCCCATTTATGTTGCACTTTAGATTTCAGTAAGAAATCTTCTCGGAGTGTCACCCTTTCTGCTTTACAGAGAGGTGGTTTGCTTTAAAGCTTGCATAGACAAATTCTTTGCAGCTGCATTGCTGGCAGCCCTCCGACTGGCATCCTTCATGAACTCAGTCTAGGTGCTTGGTAGCTGCATGCTCACGAGTTGCTTGACTCTTTCCTAGTGCTTCAAGCAGCCAGGATGGCCCTTCCCCTTGCAGCAGCAAGCCTTGAGGCTTGCAGGTCTCCAGCCCTGTGACATGATGTCAGGACTGGAGCTGACGGCCATGTTCGCGTGTCCCATAGGACTGGTGGCTCCTGGATGCTGCCAGGGCTTGTAGTTGTTCAGGTGTTAAAGTGAAGTCTCTGGGGTAGATGCACCCAGAGCAAGATTTGGGGCAATCCACCTGAAATCCACTTTTCCCTTGAAGAACTGGGACCATGCAGAGGGCATGGCAGTCACTTGCCAATTGATGCGGAGAGGAACATTATCCGTGAGTGATGCTATAGGAGACCCCTGAGTGGACAGTCCTTTGGAAAGCACTGTTTTGTGAGTCTCTCCAGTAGTGTGATCTCTCCCTGCAGCGTAATTCAACAGGTGTATTTCGGGTACTTTTCCTAGCTACAGATGGCCTAGCACTTTGTTGGGTAGAAGAAAGTACCTCTCTAGTGATGTGTGGCTTTTAGCCCCTTACTGCCAGCTTTTCCAAAGTGGCCTCTATACGGGAGATGGAAATATTTTATCTTTTCTTTCTGACAGTATCTTGTCCATGCATTCCTCTTCCACGAAACTTCAGAGGTCATGATTGAAAGGCTTTGAGCGAGGCTGCAAGCAGTTCAAAATCCTTGTGTACTTAAGGCACTATCATGTGTGGTGATCATACAGAAATCTGTCAGTTTGGCAATGCACTTTAGTTTGGTCTGTGGGAGTGAAGGCAGAGAAAGTATTCTGTTTGACAAGAATAGTAAATTATCAAGTAACTCTCTCAGCACTCCCTAAATAGCTCCAGATAGTTCTAGAAAACATTTGGTTCATCCCAACGGAGAGATGTGAAATCAGGCTTGTGGAGAATTAGCTTCTTGGAGCAGTCTCAGTGGAGCAAATGATAACACGTATAGTGATAGGATTAAAACCTACAGAAGAACACAGCTGCTGGGTCGCACCTCTTGTTACAAGATCAAGCACTACACTCTAGTGCCCTGCAAAACAGAGTAAACACTCCACGCTGGAATATCCATTTCAATCAGCCAACTTGCAGATTGTTTCCACCATACTCAGTCCCACAGGAGATAAAGTCTTTCTTGCCATGACTTGCTTCTCTTCTTCCTAAGTTTAAAAATTTCCAGGTTTTGTGGAACAAATGCTTGTGTTTCCTGAAACCAACAAGCGCACTTTTAACAATATGTCCAAAAAACTTTATATAGTTCTGGCCAATCTGCAAATGACAATATGCCAGCTTTCTCCATTCTTTATACCCAACTTCTCCTTTTCCATTTTTCTCCTTTCTTTCCCCATGCAAAAGTATATTACCTGTCTAGCAAAGTGTTTCCTAGCCACAATTGCCCTTGCCATTGAAGTGGCAACACTGATGTATGACCTATTTCCTTGACAAATTGCACTTTTTCTCCCAGAGGTGGCCTCTACAACTGCCCCAAATTTCCGAAAGCCTCTTCAGTTCCTGCTCTTGTGTATTATCCAGGATTTGGCTCATTAGATGTTGGGCAAACTGCTGCAGACAGTTCCCCTCTGAGCGACAGAAAGTTGGGAAGCATGGCTATGCCATCTAACTGATGATCTTCCAAAACCACACCATTGTACAACTTCTCTGCATTCAGCCACATCTTTTCTTTCTGTTGGCCAAGCTTTCAGCAGGAGGCTCCATAAACCAGGAAGACCGAGTGTAAGTTAGGTCTCTGGTTATGAGAAGGATTTTAACCTTCTGCCCAGCTTCTTAGCAAGATACAGCAGTTACCACCTTGCAGCAAGTCAAATGACCCTGACAGCAGCAGTGATAATGAATTTATCAACACCTGGATAGCTGCTGGCTGCAGGGATAGATCCCTTCCAGCTGGGGCTCACAACATACTGAGGTGGGGCTCCCAGGTTAGCTTTCTGCCACAGAGGGTTGGTGTGAGCCCTGGAGTGACTTGTAGGGATATTGTCTTTGTCATCCTCCAGTGCTGCTGTCACTGCTGGTCTTCACAGTTCTCTATCACGGTGCAGTCCTGCTGGTCACTCTGCTGAGTTAAGGGCCACGTGGGACATGTTCTGCCAAAGTCCTGGCTTGGTACCTCCATTCTTTTGTCGCAAATGATGTCACAGCAGTAGCAACAACCCCAAGAATGCTATATATACACATATGTGTTTGTGGAAATTTCTGAGTGAATCTTGTAATGACACCTGTTGGTTCCCAGTAATTTCTGTGTATTTCTGCCATTTCTGGGATAAAGTCTTTTTCTTACATTGTAGATGTTGGGTGAAAGTTACTGTTTTGATGCTGGGTCGGAAATGCAGGAATATTGGCAGCAGATTTTATCACGAATGAAAGAAAGACTTTTTTTTAAGAGTACATGATTCAATTCTCATGGGCTATTAGGAGGGGCAAGAGTATAAATGAGTTAAAAAATGGCTTAGATAAAAACCAAAATGCTTTGAATATAGCTTGTGGCAGTCCTTAAACTTTGCATTGCTGGAACTGAGGGGGAAAGCCAGTGTAAGGATAACTTCACACTTGCCGACTGTTTATATGGTCTTGTTAAACATGTACATGTACTACTGTGAGAGAGGGACTGTCTGAGGTTGAGCCAACCTTTGCTCTTACACACCAGGCCTCAAGAGAGGACTGTTCATAGGGTAAAAGTTATTTTTTAATGCTGTGGTCCTCCTAAAGGTATCTTTCAACTTTCAGGTATTGGTACATTTGTTGTAGCCTTGTCAATGCCACAGCTGCTCCAAAACAGTTTTAGCATAGAAAGAATTGTAAAGATTTCTGAGGGACACATTGGAGGATGAGTTGCTCTACTGTAGGGGAATTTGGAAGACGGGTTAAAAATGGAAACTACTTTTAAATTTCACAGTAGGTGCACAAATCGCTGTCCGTAGTGTTTCCCTTCTCAGCGTATTTGAGTCTATCAGTACTGTTGCTTCATACCTCTACCCTTATGAGTAGGTTAGGCATCAATATGACATCAATATCTTGGAAACACTTGCAGATATGTGTGTTGGTCTCATTACTACAGTAATCTTTACTGTTTGGATTTTAGGGAATGTGAGCTAAGACCCATCCAAATGTCATTAAGCTGTTTCTTGTAATGAGGTATAATTTACCTGGTCATACTTTCTTCTAGATGGTTGGGCATAGAGTATTATGAAAGCAACATTTTCCTTTCCAGGAAAGTGAACAAAGAATGGGAAATAACTGTTTATGCAGGTAATTGTGACCTTTCTTTTCCTCATGGAATGGTTATGGCTTCTCAGAAGGAAACTTGAAATGGTGGAACAGGAGCATAACAGAACGGCACAGAGAAGATGATTTCTCTTTTATTGAGTGAACAATAACTGTGAAATTTTTGGAGAAAAAAGTTGACCAAAAAATCGATTCTTGTACACTAATGACCAATAATGGCTGTACTTTGAATTTGATTTACTGGGAGGGTCTTCACCTAGAAACCCAATATTTGTGTACTGCAGCATCAGATGGATTTACAATACCTGAGTTTGATTAATATAATTTTTTAGCCCAGCACTGAGTTAAAGAGAGGAGGGGCCTTCAGTAAATGAATGAATAAGACCCAGTTCTGTCAGTGACTTGCAACAGAAGCCCTAGCATGCCTGTGCTCGTAAATAACATCTATGTTGTAGCACTATGATGAGACTTAATTGTGGAAATACCTTATGACTTTGGAAAACTATTAATTTGCATGTGTATATATAGTTTTATTTGAAAAGAGTTACTCCATTGTACAAAGCATGACTAAGGCTTCAATTGTACAATTGTAAAATTGTTCAAATGTACAATTTTTGTCATCCGTATTCAAGTACAATGACCTAGAGCTGGAGTGAATCCAAGTAAGTGCTGCTAAAATCAGGGAGGAGAAAGATCAAAAGATTTTAGATTGCTTAGCCTCACAGAAGAAGGACATTGAGAAGGTGGTAGGATTATCCTTTCTTACTAGGGACCAAATACTAGGGGTGGAATGGAAGAGCACAGCTGTTTAAGCTGAAGATTTAAAGGGCTATAATGTGGCACTGAATAACCTTAGGACAGAAATTAGAAGATGGCTTCCAACCATCAAAGCAGCGAGGCTCTGAGACTCTTCAGAATGAAAGTAACGGGAGTAAAGGCAACAGGTTTACAAAGAAACTTGTAGGCTCAGAAAGCTGTGACTGTGGCCTGACCAAATACTGCCATAGTTACTAATACCCAGGACTGCTGTCTCAGAGGTGCCTTCCAGTCCCTGATCCGCGGGTTTTGTAGCTAGTCCAAGCCTGTTTTACTTCCAGGCATACCTTTTTTTCTTATTTTCACACCACAGCATGAGTAGATATCCAGGGAAGCCACGAACCGCAAACAGCATGCACTCCAAATGCATGCTTTAAGCAGGCTGTAAGTGTTGCCAGATCTGTGGCTTCGACTTCAGATGCTGAAGCATGATGATAGCACGCTCTGTAGCAGCACCTCCAGGTGCAAGGCCCTGCTCCTGACTGTCTTGACCATGAATGGTAACTATACAGGGGCCAAGAGCAGTCAAGTGTGTGGTGGAGTTAGGGACAGAGCTTGGGAGTCCCCAGGCAGGTGGTTACTGAAGCTCTGAACTCTCATTTTAGAATAGTGTTATTTCAAAATGATTGCATGGTGAGCGTGCTTTGAGAGGCCTGCAGAAGGAAGGGCTTGCCTAAAGCAGGCATGGAGTCTGGCTGCCGTCAGTTCGGAGAAAAAAGGTGTGTATGGCTACCTGGCACTGGTAAAAATGGTACAAAGTCCACATATGATGGTTCTGTTGGGTTTTCTTTTCCATTTTTTTTTTTCATTTACGCGCCAATAAAATGTTTCTTTAGTTATGCTGAAGGATTTTTTTCTTACAGCTTCCTCTTCTTGATTCTTGGCTTTGATTCTTGAAAAATACTGATGTAGGAAATTAATGGTTTTGGTAGAAAGGTAGTGCATTATTGTGAGCGAGTGTGAACTACTGTTTTCGGATGATTAGCTAACACTGAAAAAAGAACCAAAAGAGGCAAGTGAACAACAGAGCAAATGTAGCCGTAGAGAGCGTCAGAGATTGGAAGGAGGCTCTCATAAGCCAGTCTCCGTGGTACTTGTTTATTCAAAGAAGTATTGAGTAGGCAGCTTAGCTGTTCTCCTTCCTCTCTCTAGGCAGTTTTACTTTAGAGAATTTTAATAATGCATTGTAGCTCTTTAGCCCACCTACAGATTAGCTTGCATTCCCCCACCTCTTCCTAACACAGGAGCCATACAGCAGAGTGGTGCTGGAGAAAAAGAGGGACCACTGTTCAGAGATCTCCCTCCTTCCTGCTCCTCACAGCTGGAATAAGCCTGGCTCCATTTTGAGGGAGAGGAGCCACTCGAAGCGCAGGAAGGGGAGTTAGGGAATGACAAGACTGTTTGCAGGATAAGTACGATCTTGCAGAAGAGACTGGGTGGGAGAGGGATTAGGAGAGAGGAAGGTGATCGCAGGGGAGCAGTGGGAATGGAAAGGCATCCTCAGCCTCACTCCCACTGACTCCTCTTGATCATGCCTTCCAGGATGGACATCAGTGATGCCAGGACGGACAGAGGAGGCAAGGGATGCAGCTGAACGTGGCCATCCCCCTTCTGCACATCCTCATGGTATTACTGCCTGTTTAGGGGAACAGCTGTGACAGACGAGCGCAGACCAGTGACAGACCAGACAGGCCACTGCACTGACTGGCACAGCATGTTTCGCTACCTGGAGCCAAGGGTCACCCTGAGAACATGCCAGATCTTTCCAGCAGGTCTGGGGTGCCCCCGTTCCTTCATGCACTGTCATGTCCCGACCCAGCAAGAAGCAGCATGTACTAGTTAAAACCAAACTTGAATACAGCTTTTAAAATACACTACTGTTTGGGAAAGGGGAGGAGTGTGTCAAAGGGCTGTCAAACGTACAAATCAACAGCGTGTCACATGTACTCGGCAGCAGTTCTGTAACTGGGGTCTCATGGAGCTGGTAGGACCAAAGTCAGATGTGTAGATAAGCCCCTTCTTCCCCAGCCATGAGGGAATATGCGCCAAAAGGCTGTGCCAGGAACAAACAGAGACGCCTAATCTAAAGGCCTTGAAGTGTTTGTGAGAAGGGTCATGTGAATCTGAAAGTTGGTGGCAAATATCCTGCCCGTGGGACTTGCACTCGCTGAGACATGTTTATGTAGATGGAAGTTGTTTGTCCAGATGGCACTCACATAGCTTTGCTCTCTGTTTCCTTGTAGCAATAAAAAAGCTGCACATGGATCACATTCAGGAAGTTGGCCCTCTTTATTTTTTAAAAGCCTAAATATTTAGTTTTCTTTCTGGGTGAAAGAAAACCAGGTGAAATTGCATGAAAAGTCCATCTATCAAGAGGAATTAAATGAGTTGACTCATCCTGTTGACGGAGAGGCTAGCTCTGTGGTTACGAACCAAGGCTGAGGCCAATGCTGTGCTCCAGACCTCTGCCAAGGCAGCTGGGTCACATCTGGGGTTTGAAGCTGTGTGAGCCTTGATAGCCATGGCTTTTCCTGGCAGGAACACCGCATGTGCAGGTAGTCCCTGTGGCAAAGCTGCACGCAATCCACCGGGTGTTTCTCTTGAGGGCTGGAGGTTTCCTGTGCAGCAAAACGCGGTGCTGCTGGAACGCGGGTGTCCCAGCCAGAGGCAGGTTTAACAGATCAGCCTTCCCGTGTGAGTAAAATGCCTGGGAGCCTCAAGGCGGGGAAGTCTAGAAATCTGACTTAGCAGATTCCCCATATATTAATGAGTATCTTGTAACAGGGCACTTGAGGGTACATAATAGCGTTCCCATCAGCTTGCTCTTACAGCCATGTTCCCCTTGATACTCCACTGCTGCATGATAGGGCTGCAGCACTCAAAAACTCAGTTTGTCAGTGAAAAATTGCATTTGTTCTCAAGCATCCGGAGGCATTAAAGAACCGTCATAGGTGATTTTGTTTGCCCAGCTTGAAGCACCTTTAAAAAGGCACGGATTACTGCCTGTTTTTCAGAAAAGATGGTCTGCAACAAATCACCTCATTTAAAATCCTTCCAGTTTTTCTAAAGGGACTAGCAATTTTTGATGTCTAATTTAGGACACCAATCTTAAGATAGAAAGCACTATAAAAATGCCAACACTTTTAATGTTGTCTGCCACTGGACTGGATACACTAGGGTTTATATGCTGTGTCAGATGAAGCAGAATTAGCATTTTATAGTGTTAAACCATGGCTCTTTTCAATGTGGTTATTCTGTATGTTTCCTTCTTCTTGCCTCCAACAAAAATATAGTAAAGTGTGGGTTGTGAGGGCAGGGAATACTAAAAATGCTATGAATGCTTTTTTCACACTGTTTGAAAGAGAATTGGCTTGAAAACTCAAGCTGCAGAATAGTTTCTTGCTGAATACTGGTTAAAGTGCTGTAGGTTTAGTGTTTGGGGAACACATCTTCGAAATACTTTTGTGAGGTAAAGGATGATGGCAGAGGTCATTGCGAGTTCAAAACCAAAGGAACTTTGGAAACCAAATTTTCAATCCAGAAATGACATGTAGTACTAAAGTCAAACACGTAGCAGAGAAATACCACGTATTAATCATGTACTGAAAAATAAGTATTTTGCCTGTGAATTTTAAAGGTATGAGGCAAACCAAAATATAAACACAGTGGTTTAAAATAATGACTAAAATAATATTAGCTTTACATAACTAGGGTATTTTTTTCTAATTTCAACTGTATTTCGGTCTTACTTGTTTTCTAATTCCTCCTGGAAGAAGAGTATTTCATTTGTCTGCTCATATGCTTAAGGAAATGCCTCCTGAAATCCATTGGATACACCCAACAGATTGTCTCAAAATGGCTGTCTACCCGTCCTCATCCTCTGTTCCTTACCCACTGCATCTCTTTCCTCACACAGCTTCTATTTCATCTCCTTTCACTGTCTTCCCACAACTAGCAGGCAGCCTTTGAGCTCCCGTCCCTGCAGCCTTTCTCTCCTGTCTCACATTGCCCAGTTGTCGATGCCTCTGCACAGCTCCCCTTTCAGTGGAAGTGTGAGATGAAAAGTAAGTCTTCCTCCTGAGAGCTTTCTCCAGCTTAATTGACAACATTGTTCATCATCTCCTCTAGGTTTAGGATCAGAAGCCTGGCGGGGAAGGAGAGGCCTCACAGAAAATAAAGGTACAGGTGAAAATCAGTCCAGTTCCAGCTGCACTGATTCCCAGCAGGCTGCCAGGGGGAATTCTGACTGAGCTGAAATCATGCATAGTCACAATTTTCTCATGAGGTTTACAGCCATGCGTACAATAATAAGCCTTATATTAATACAGTGAATAATATATATTTGAAGACTACCATAAGAGCAAAATAGCAATGGCTGATAAATACCAGGATGCCGAATAAATTATAATATCCTTTACACTCCAGTAAAGATCTGAAGTACTGGTAGAAAAGATTTTGAATGAGAAGATCAAAAGTGTGTGGCAATCTGATTTTTAATTCACTCAGGGAGCATCCGTGTTCTTTCAAAATCAGTGGGAGTCCCATACTCATTTTGCATCCTTTCTTATTGCTGTCTTGTACCGTAAGTACTGCTTTTTTGGCCAAGGAGAACCATCTTCTAAGGTCATAGTTATATCTCCTTAAACAGTGAGAGGTATGAGAGAGGGGGAATAGCGAGTTAACGTGGGCGGTCATACCCCTTTGGAAAGAAATTAGTTTCTCATTAGGCGGCAGGCCAGCCTGATGTCATGATCTCTCACTGCCCAAGCACTGGATGTTCTTCCATGTTTTGCTCTTCCATAACCTTGTGTGGAAGAGTGGCATTAAAAGGTTCCTAGTGGAGTTCAATTAAAAAGTGTGGAACTGAAGAAACTGGCACCGATGTGATCTTTCCTAATGGAACAAGTCCAGTAGCGAGCTGTGAAGGGCACGCTGGTTAGAATAGCCATCTTCTCTGCAGGACTAGGAAGCCTAGACTGATTCCTCTTACTCACAAAGATGAACATCTATATTACTGGGAAGGAGGCCTTTAAAATTGATACTATCTCCCATTTTAGACTGAACACACATCACTGTCCAAAGACTGTATAACATAGTTGTCTGTTTTCACTACTCTCTTTCTCCTTAAAGGTTTTTGTGGAAATTAGGAGTTTACAATATTTTCTTTATCCACATGTTCCTGCTTAGTCCCAAGTACTTCCAAAGGAGTTGCAACATGCTAGCATAGCTCCCAGTCTTTCAAACATTTACATACCCCTAAATTTAATGCATATGGATAATTGCAGTGAGATCAATTAAACTAGTTCAACATGTAGAAATCAGCATGCATACATGTACATTTCTTGAAAAATTATGTTGGCTAGCCTTTCTGAATACAACAGTCTGCATGCCAAAAAGGTTTGGTTTTGGTTTGTTTTAAACATACAATGGAGAATGACAGATACAGTAAAACCTCCAGTTGGGGTTCAGTGTGCTCCAGTAGTTTTGTGGTTGTTTTTCTCACACAGACTTAATGATAGCTGAAAGCACATCGCTGTGAAAATGGCACTGAATTGTTTGCACTTATCATAGTCATTTTCTGGAAATAGTTTTTTCCAGTTTTTTGCCAGAGATTAGGATCATATGAGGAAAGGAGAGTTATTACTCTGCTTGTCAGATTCACACAGAAGTGCACTTGCCATGATGGAACAGTGAATCACCTTTTAAGTTTGGCACAAGTGAATAAAAATAAAGCTCAGGGAAAGCAGCATCTTAAATATGAGCATATGTGGGACTGCAAAAATCCTTAACTAAGGACTGATCTTGGCCGACAGTACTCTTAAGTCACCTTATGAGTGGGTCAGACTGAGAGCTCACCTCTGCCAGAAGGGACAGACTCACTCTTTCCTCACTTGATCTTCCCAATTGCATCGTCTTCCCTCTCCCATCAGGTCTTGGCATTTCTTTATGGTGAACCAGTTCATGTCTCAAATGTAGCCCAAAACAAAAGCAGACTTTTTTTTTTTTTTTTAAACCCAGGTTATTCTTCTAGCGTTTTAGAGAGCAGAAGGTGGCAGAAACAGCGTTGACTGGAAACTCCGAATTTTGCCTGTGAGGAAATTAAGTTGTCTCAGGTCTCATCACAAAATTGCAGCATTCAAGCTTGTTCTAGCAGACAAGGTAGAGTGAGATATGAATTAAGAAGTAGCTGTGCCTGGATTGTTTTCTGCATGAGTGTTTGAACTAGTTTATGTATAATTATTCCAGAATAATGCCCCATATAGCCTGGTCTGTGCCACTGATGAGTCATTAGAATGAAAGAAACCGACTCACATGGCTGATTTCAAGCAGGCTTTACAAGGCTAGGACAAACACCTATTTAATCCAAAGTGAACAAGACTTAATTTTCGTATCAGGCTATTAACTGCTACTGAACCCTGAAGTACCATTTTTAGTCAGTTGTCACTCAGAATGGTCTGGAAACTCCAAGCTACCCCTTGGGTGTTTCAAAAACTATGACTTCTTGCTGCACTTCCAGAGCCTGAAAACTTTCAGTGCTGAACAGTTTCAGTATAAGGGACGGGAACCCCTTTGAGAATCTAAATTACCAGAACCAAACCTCATTATCACAGAGAAGTAGCAAGTTCAGCTTTGATGTGCCCTTGAGGCCCTGATGTGCATCAGTCACATACAAACTTTATTTTGTTCAGAATCTGGGATTGTCGTATTAGTCATCAAGGCTAAGCCCATGGGGAAAGCAAAGAGCTAAACTGGCTCTTTCCCAGTGGAATTTGCGGATTACTCATCTTTTTCTCCTTGTGGCAAGGAAGAACACTGTATTTGGCTAACCACGGGCTTATGAACCACGGGAGTTTTGTGAGGAGAGTCCCGGTGGACAGGTCACCGTGTAGGAGGGACCGCAGTGGCTCTGACTCCATGTCCCTCCTTTTCCCCTGCCAGCAGGTTGACAGATCATCCCCCTCGTTCCGTGTCAGGAGGCCATGCAATGAGCTGGCTCACCCTGAGCTGCCTTCCCGGTTAAAATGGAGCCAGCGCAAACCCAGGCTAACATTTTAAATCTAGGTCAGCGCGTTGGTCTGCTTCACTAGGTGACCCGCGGCTGCCTAGGAAAGGCTTTTGTGGGGCTTTCCCCTCTGCAGGACATTGCTGCTACTTCCCTGGCATCACTACGGCAGCAGAGCGATTCCGATGAGCTCACCAATATAGAAAGGAGCTGGCCTGCCCTCCGGGGTGGCTTGTCATGGTCTGTGCAACCAGAAATCAAGCTCAGCATCAGGGCTGGGGGAAGAAGTCCCCCCATGACTTACCGTGAGCCTCTTCCTGCAATTTTAGAAACGTAATGTATCCATCGAAAAAGCAGGATAGCTTTCTGCTGTCCTAATGAGTTATGGCTCTCTGAAGAGCCCTACAAACACCGGCGCACGTGGAGGAAGAGTGGAGAGGGGTGCCTGGGGAGGGAGGAAGAAGCCCCTCGCTTTTCGGCAGCAAGCCTTCAGGCTGGCTCAGCGGCCCCTTAGCAAGTACTTTATGGTGGAGGACGCCAGTCATAAAACAGCGGGTGGGAGCACAGAAACAAGGTATATACGATGGTGTCTGGGGGGAAAATATGACCAATGTTATAACCAGCCACAGTAACAACAGCCTTTTTGGCCTTAAAAATGCCCAAGCAACAGAAAGTGTCACCAGAGAGGAGAAGGTGTTTTTTGGCTTAGAGTAGGTTAGGGAGCAGTGTATGAGCTGACTACGAGCCCAGCAAGCAATGCCTTCGGTAGCGAGCGCAACCCCAGAGGACGCAGGAGGATGTGCGTGGAGGGGGCTGGGAGACTCGCGTGGGTCCTCACTCAGGACCCCTTGTCCAGCTCCTGATGAACCCCTCGGGCTGGAAGGAGTCGGCCCCTCGCATGGGGACCCTTCGGTTTCTGTGCATGTGTCTCAGCTGATGAACTCTCGCTTGCTTTTGACATTCCAGTTCAGCATGGAGGTACAAGACAATAGGAACGGCAAAGAAGCTGCACGCCCCGATTTTATGGTCCGATAAGGGTGGAGGGAGAGATGTTGCTCCCAATCCCAAGCAGACCTCCCAGTTGTGTGTCACCAGGTTATCCAGAGGCCAGCCTAAAGATAATGCTACTGTCAGCCACCCTCCTTCCAGCGTGGTTAACATCACCCTTGTGACTGCAGTGCGTTAAAAAGAGGCTGGGGAAAACAGCAGGAGACATTCATGGGGATTGTTGTAACTAAAATCAGCTGCATTCACACCTTTTTAATAGGTCTTTGTTACAATGTAATTTTCTGCATCTGAACTCACCAGAGTCCTGACTTGAGCTGTTGTAACCCTAATTATTGGGATCACATTTTGAGTACCAAACTTAGTTTTCAGGGAACAGGAAAACTGACATTAACTCGGTGGTCCGCTCGTGCAGGCGACTATTGTGTAAGCACCCCAGTGTTATGCCATGTTGGTGCTTGGTGCTATTTTTGTTTTACCACAGGATCTTCAGAAGTGTAAACTGGCTTGCTAGAAGACATTTCCAGGATGGGGAACAAATGTTTTTTAATCCAAGCTCTTGTTTCGGTTTCCTCTCTCTGCGGAGGCTGCAGGGCAGATCTCTGCTCACAAATGGCGTCAACCCGCAAACCTCCAGCAGACGTATCGCAACGAGCACCCCGGAGCAAGGGAGCTTAAACCAGACCTGCTGCTGGCAGGCTTGTCCTCCTGCCCTAGTTCTTAATCCTGAATACCGGGGCCCTGCGGGGGCCGGGGGCTCCCCCAGGCCGGGGGCTCCGGGACAGCCCCAGCCCCGGCCATCGAGGGACAGGGACGGGCCGAGGCCGGGCTGGGACACGGGCCCGCGGGTGGGCCCGGCTCGGCTTGGTGGGGCCCACGGCCGGGCAGGGCAGGGCTGTGGGGAGCTGGAGACCGGCCCTGCTGCGGGGTCGCTGGGGCAGGGGCTGACGGCCCCGGGGGGGGGCTGACATGGGGTCCTGGGGCATGGGCAGGGTGGGGGGAGCCCCGGGGGGCTGACATGGGGGGGTCCCCCCAAGTGATGCAGTCTTCCTGCTGAGAAAAGAAACGTGTTGCGTTTCAATTCTGGAGGCAGCACCTCCTTGTCCTTGGCACAAGGCTAGGCGCAGGTATGTCTCGTAAGTCAGTGCTTCTGCAGCTCGTTTTACTTGTGGGTTTTGTACCTTTTGATACGTGCTTAGTTTTAGGATGTTTGCAGTTTTACTGCTGTTGTCCTGTCATTCAATGTGGGCTAAATTAGATAAAAGCAAAATTTAACATCGGGTAGATTTGTGTGGCTAGATTTAATGCCAGAAACTTAATGTTAATTGTGTCTGCCGTGCCCTACAGGATTAAGCATTTAATAAGGCAATGATAAACCTCACAGAAAACCATTTCTCAATGTGCAAATAATAAAAACACAAAGAAAAGTTGCAAAAATGTCAGAGCCAACCATTCCCTGAAATGAAAGTATAATGATATCTGAGTGATTAATGCTGCACAAAAGCAAAAACATCTGCAAAACAGTCCAGCTTCCTTGCTTCTCACAGACCATCGTCCTTGCTGGTTTTGGAGGGGTGTTTGTATCATGACTTTCAGATAACAATAACTGCTTTTTGTGCTCTTCCTTTGTACAGCACTATTAATATAATGTGACACGGACACCCTTGACTGAATTCTGAAGGGCGCCCGGGAGCCCTGTTTGCAGGGCACCCATCAGACTGCTGCAGCGTCCCTGCGGCCTGGCAGGTGAAGGTTTCGGTGTAGCACCGCTCCTTTAACTGGGCTGATGCTCTGAGCTCTGGGGACCCACTTACAGTGAAACTTTCAGCCACTGTTACAGTATTTTAAAATTAGGTCTGGTTAGGTTACAACTCCATGATTTAAGGCAGTCAGTGTTCCTTCTGCTTCCTCTGTGGCAGCACCCAGTGAAGACACGACTGCATAGCAGGTTGTTGGATCAGAGAACTGACCCAGCTGAAAACTCATCTTTTGCTCCTTTTTCGCTGCTGGGTGAATTTTCAGCAAGTCATTTCCTTTATCACACAGTCACACAATTTTTAGCATTGCAATGAGGAAGAGACTGGGAACATGAAGATAGAAGAGATGGGAAGGTGTGACCATGACTTTAGGAAGCAGTTACACTAAAATTGGATTAAACAAATCAGAAAAACATCTTCATTTGTAGCTGGTGTAGATGTGGCTCTCGGTGGGAGACAGGCAAACCCGTGCACAGAGGTATTCTTTCCATAGCCAAGCAGACATGCCTGTGTAAGCAACCTCTTGTGAAGAGATTGCATTTTGTACACTGATCTCATACTGCTCTGGGAAGGGGAGATAATTGAGAATTACTGTCTCCAAGTATGCAGCTGGAGAGGTGGAGGAACAGAGCAGCAAGAGCACTCAGCAATATGTCTCTGGTGACTGCTTTTCTAGCAGTGCATGCCTGGTATGTAATTTCTATTGCGTGACCTGCCAAAGGACTGCCAGCAGCATTTCAGTTGGCAGGACAGTTATGCAAAGGGTTAATGAAGCATCAAGACTCGTGTTTTAGGCAGCCAAGAGAGGAGCCTTTCTCTGGTGTGTCCCTTATGCCCTGCCTGTTTCCACTCCACCTCTGAGCACCGGTGTTGGCAAGGGAACCTAAGAACCTTTTTAGCAACAGGGAAACAACTGCGAAGTGTCTAAGCTGGAGTAAATCACAGTACTGCAAGCAACATGATTATCATGACCTCCTTCTATCATCCTCTTGTACTGAAGGATGACTGAGCCCTGTCATCACTGCTAGTTCTCTCTCCCCTTCTGCAGACGTCTGAGTTTTCTGTGATCTCTATTTCAGATCCATGTTTTGGCACGTGGGATGGGAGGCATTCCTGGGCGCTGGCAATCAGGCAGGAGCACACCTGCAAGGCGACAAGGGTTGAGTGATGGTGTTGGAGATCACATGGCAGAGGAGGGCAGGGGGTGCACAGCCATATTTTGGAGAGGACTTCTCACAGGGCTTTGCTAGCAGAAGGCATCCCTGTTGCAGCAGAGCAGCATGGTCTTTGCTCTGGGAGGAGTTGCCTAACGGAGCAAAGGTAGTTGCCTTCAGCCATGATGCACCAGGCTGAGTAAGTGACCTGTCCCACAAGCAGCACTGCACTACGTTGCTTATCTGTAAGATGTTGGCACGGCAGTGAGGAAGTAGGAGATGGAGGTTAAACATGAGTATCATGCTCAACGGTCCATGTCTGTCATTATGTGCCAGCATTGACCACTGGCAGGATTTCAAAGCCTGCTGACAGTAGTGGAGAAATTTCTGGTTATTTGAGTGTGTTTAGGGGCCAGCCCTAAAGCAGGAGTAGAATGTAGCTCCTATTTTGTTACCCGGGGTGGTACATATGCTGTTTAGGGAATGGACACAATATAGTTATTTGTATTCTGGGGCATCAACCCTGTCTGAACCTTGTAGAACAATGGATAAAAGTAAACAGAGGTCTGTCTGCTTGCCCTTCCTTCTATAGAACGGTCACTGGTGGTGTACATAACTCATGATTATATGTATTTAATTTTGTATCGGTTACTAATTTTGTCATGTCTACCAAAACCATTTTTGTTTTCCCCTTGAATCATCAGCTTTTAAACTTTTTCTCTCTGATATCCCAATATGTTACTTCCTTATGCTATGACATTTGTCTGTCCCGGACTATGCTTCTTTTCAGGAAACAATCTCATTCCAAATTTCTATGTTTCAGGTTTTTGTAACATTCTTATTGCAAATGGGCTGTGTTACAAATGCGCTAGCAAGTGCTTAATTTTTCATTTCTAAACTACTTCAAGAGTTTGGTTGGTTGATCTCTCCTTAGCCAGATACGTTCAAACTGACGTGTCTCTGCAGTCAGGAGATTGAGGCTCACCTGTGAGGACAGCACTCGCTCAAGTGAACAGCTGTTGCTGAGTGTTAATATTCAAGAGCAGGGGAAAAAACGGTAAGATTCCCCTCGACAAACCAGCAAGGACTCACGTGGGAGGAGAAACCTGATTTCTAGTGCCAGATTTGTTCCTGTGTCTTCTCAATGACTTCTCGATGCTAAATCTGTTAGCAGTCTTGGCAACAGCGACAGGAACTCAGATACCTGCCACCTGAGGATTCACTATGAAGAAGAATAAGATGATGTGAGCCCCCTTGTCTCCGAGTATTGCCTGCCATGGTGTATTCTCACAGATCGCAGCTGTGTGGTCCCTCCAGTCATGTAAGGGCTCCTTCCACTGCTCCTGCCCTTCTCCACAAAAAATGTGCTTATTTGTTGGACTAGTTGCCCGTGGTGCTCACTCACTGTCGTACCTTCTGGTCTATTTTCCAAACCTCATGAACTGACCACCACTGTGTTTTTTAAGGAAAAAAAAAAACAAATGAATTAGCTGCTTGCCCTTAAAGAGAAGACTTTCCAGGAGCACGTTTAGCATAGGGAACGTCAGTCTTAATTGCCACTGAGCTCTTGGATAAGAGCATTTAGCCATTAGTTGAATAGAAATTGTATAACTGGGCATCTTGCCTTATGACTTCTGTTGTCAAAGAGGCAATATTTTTTATTCAGCGTTGGGAAGCCCAGCTGCATATTAACTCATGGAATTCAGTTTCAAAGCATCATGATTTAATTAAACAAAAGGATTCCTCTTTTTGATAAACTTGCTATGATGGAGAAATTACGTTAGAGAGGTAGAGCTGCATAACAAAGAATGTGTGATCCAGGAATGACGGCACCATCTCCTAGTAGTTTTATGTGGTCATGCTTTAATGTCTCTTCAGGTGTGGAGGTACTGTGCTAGTAAGCAGTAAGCACTGCGTGCTGTGTGCAACTCAATCCCTTCCTTCCTCTGATCTGCAGGTGGGTTTAGTCTTTTCCAGTCTTTTGGGTATTTGGAAACAAGCACATCTAGAGGTTTAGGCTGGCAATAACCAAGCTTTGAAGGTCTGAAACTCCAGACATATCCAGAAGTTGAAATGCTTATTCTTTTGTTTGTTTGTGTGTTTTTAAAATGAAAAACCTGGGATGAAAATCTATGCCACTGCATAGGATTTCATGGTCTTATGCTCTTCGAAAGTAAGCTGTCAGAAAACTAGTCTTTCTTGTGGTATTTTGATAAAGCCAATCAGTGCTGAGGAATGTAGAACCAGAGAAGCAAATCTTACACAAAATGGGAAATGCATTACGTTTATTTGACCCTCTAATCAATCTTGAGTTCTCTTTACATTTTGTAAATGAGTTAAGCTTGCTTTAACTTCACTTCATTGGTTTCTCTGTTACTGCTTGTTAGCTGGGCTACTATGCAATAATATTTTTACTTAGCTTTATTTAAGTTTATCTTTCAGCTGAAGGGGAGTTCTTTTGCCCCTTACTGTTATGGACAAAGTGCTGAAATTTGAAGTTTCAGACTTGTGCTTCATGGTATCTAAAGTTACAAGTATGTCTCCCTACCAGGATATTTTCCAGCTGAAGTAATTCTTGGCGAGGCTGGATGCTCCAGAACATAAAAGATGGTATGTTGTATAAAACAAAACCTGATTCTGTACAGCATCTTCTTTTTTTTCAGTTGTCCCTAGCACTAATATGAGGAACTTGACTGAGATCAGCTTTTACTTAGAAATCATTTACCATGGTAAATTATAATATTTGTATCACAAATATTTACACAGGTTTAGTATTTATAATGTTTATACAAAAATAAAGCCAGTGAATTAATAGCAAAAATGAATTTGTAGGGAAAAATAATGATTGATAAATGAGAAAAATTCAGCTCAGCTTCTTGGGAAATATTTCTAGGTTTTGTATTCTGGGATGGAGTTAGTGGAGAGCAAAATAAATGTGGTATTTCTGAGGGTTTCCGGATGTGGGAGAGGGAAACAGAATCCTCACTTTTTGCGTGGCATTTTGTCCTCCAAGTTTCTGCACTTTCTGACCAGAGGGATTTGAGAACAGATAGCCCTGTAAACTGTGCTGACACAGAGCTTTCTGATTAAGTATCCAAACTTGGGCCGTCCTCTTGCGCTGGCCTCCTCTTCCCTACCCCTCTGCTCCAAGCAGCCACCCTCTCTGCTGTGCCCACAAACTGCCCATGGCCTCGGTGGGCACTGGGCAGGGCTGCAGAATGACCTGTTTCACAGGGCAATCCCGTGAGCAGGTACCTCGGCACCGTGAAGGGTGATGGGGCTCAGCCTTGAGCAGAGGGGGAAATGAGGCATCAGGGAGCTGGGGACCAAAATTCCTTATGCCGGTGTTGCTGCCGGAAGATTCATTTTGTAGAGGCTGCACAGGCCTGCAGGGTCAGTCCATTTGGCCTTGGTAGCAAGTCTTCTGAGCACCTCTGCTATGAAGAAAGGTTGAGGCAACTGGGTTTGTTCAGCCTGGAGTAGAGAAGGGTCTGGGGAGACCTCATTGCGGCCTTCCAGTACTTAAAGGGAGCCTATAAACGAGGGTGGGGGGGGGCGACTTTTTACACGGTCAGATAGTGATAGGACAAGGGGGAATGGTTTTAAACTAAAAGAGGGGAGATTTAGGTTAGAT
>JAVKLA010000057.1:17187117-17227158 GCA_034782735.1 Sagittarius serpentarius | reverse complement strand
AAGATGAATTTGTCCGAACGTGGACGATGTTCTCCTTTCCCTCCCCCTGAAAAAAAAGAAAAAAGAAAAAAAAGAAACAACCACCCCAAAGGAAATGCATGCATATACAACTGCTGCTAGTCTAACAGTAACAGACAGCAAGATGCTATACGATATTGCACCTCAAAGCAGCTCCCTAGGAAGTAGGGCTGCGGCATCGTACCAACAGTGTAGCAAGGCTGGAACACTGGACTGGTCTGGTTTCCTTGCCATGACAAGCAGATCGTCTCCTGGGTTCTTCATAGCTTGGTCACCACGTGCTGGTTTCCGACAAGGATTACTCTCTGTTCTCCTCCTTCTCTCTTGAGCCCCCAGGACCTACTCACTGTCCTTTGTCTCCTGACAGCGCCGGGGAGCCCTGCCTGAGAAGTGAGTGTCCTGAAGATGCGCAGGGACTTTGGTGATGGGCTAGCCAAGATGCCACCACCACCTGCCATTCTCACAGCCCTCCCTCTGCTGCTCCTGTGCCAGACATTCCCTTCCATTCCCCATCTGTACAGGTCTTAACTTACCTATTACAGTTCTGTGCACCGCAAAATACCAGCCTGTCTGCAGTAAGGTGTCCAGCGCTGAGGGATGCTGTCACTGTGCAGTTGTGTTACTGCAAACCAGTGATATAGTCAAGGTGCATTAAGACTGAGGTAGGACAGCACGATCCTCTTGCCATGCTGGCGCAGACAGCCGGTAGGAAGGATGCAAACTCTTGATGCTGTGTTTGTGTCAGCACAGTGGTGTGCAACCCTTAGGACAGCCCAGCTTAAGCTTTGATTATACATTTCACCTTAGGTTTCTCATTGTTCACCTTGCTGACTGATCAGCATTCATTTCCAACCTCTAAATGCAACTTCAGTGTTTTCCTGTTTTCTGTATTCACTTATTTCGTTGCTGTTACGTTTGCAGAAGTTGCTGGTGTGTTTATGAGGGTACACCACCGGAGTTGCTCAAAGCACGTGAGGCTGGCTTTACTGCCGGCAGCACAGGTGGCGGTGCATTAATGGACCCTGTTGCATTTCTCCAGTTGCTGTTATAACATGTGAAACATGACATGGAATGGATATTTTTTCCTCAAAAAAGGATTAGGTTCCCTTGTACACAAAATGGCACCTGGGGGGCTTATTCATAATACACAAAACTAAAAAGCCCTTTCCTTTTGCTTATAAAACAGCTGCACATTTGCTTCATATCTGTACGATAATACCACCTGGATTATGCTCAACAAAATCAAGGCCATAGCACAGCAAATGATGCAACATTTCAGAAACAAAACTGAGCTAATGTAGCAGAGCTACGTGGGAGGGGAAGGTAGTTTTATTTTAAAACAAAACCAGTTGCACACACTTTCACCCACTCTCTCGGACCCATGTACACAAAACCACCAAGGCCGTGTCTCCAAGCGGTTTGTCTGGCATTCAATCACATCCAGCCAGGATTACAAACATCAAGGGATGCAGGTGAGTCCTCGTCACCTCTTTTGGGTCCTTTACATTTGTAACCATTCTCTGCTTTCGGATGTGACATTTGTACCTCTTAGGAGCTGACAGGCATTGTGAGCTTTTGTCTCTCCATCCTACCCCACCTCCATGAGTCATCAGTAACGCTGCTGATTCACTCAGTCGTTTGTCCCCTTGTGTGGGTGTCTTATGTCTCCAGCTCTGGTCTTCCTATCTTCCCACCTCAGCAGCCCACCCTCATGGACTGAAAGGCAGTATTTTCTTGATAATGTTAGACTGAAAGAAGGATAGCCAAAATCATCATAAAAGCCACTTAAACAGTGAAAGTTCAGTGACTTAATTGCTGCCTATTTGTAATTATGTATGCATAATTTTAATGCACCTAGCAATACTGCTTAAATAGTCTTTAAAATATTAGGCCTAATAGTACCTTGATGAGGTGCAGATATTACTTGCTTTGTTTTACGGAAGAGGAAATTTAGCTATGACCCCAAACTAGGGATACCGAAGTCTTGGTACCCTTGCTTACCACGACACCTGAAACTAAACAGCATTTACCATGAGGGTTTCTTGCTCAAGCAATAGCATCAAAACATCACTGGAGTGATTGTAATGTCTCTTACTTTAGTGGGGTTGGGGAATCAAACTCTGCTTAATTTTTTTTTAAGACTAGCTTGTATATTTTAGTTGTGTTAATAGGTCAAAAATTGTAGTCTGACTGGTAGGCATATCTGATGGGGCAGGATTGAGACTTTATCTCAAAGGGGTGAAAGGGAAAACAAAGTTTTCCTAGGTTAAAACTTGGTAATGAACTAGGTAGGAAAAAAAAGATTTTTTAAAATGAAAACCAGATACATTGAAAATATTTCTGACTCTTAGCCTTAAATGCAGTCTAAAAGTCTGTCATGGTATTTTAATACAGCTTTTATTTATCAGGAAATTACCCATTTTACACCAACGTGCTTAAAGCAGCAGTGATTGTAAAGCTGCACATTATTTTATAGTAGAATGTGTATTTTTGTTTCTTTTGTGAAAATTTTACAAGTCTGAATGCTATTACAAAGGGGTGGTTCCACTCTTGTGATCTGATCAGGTGAACCTCAAAGACAGCTTCGGGGGAGAGGTCCTGAAAGTTACTTCATAATTATCTGTATTTCCAGGCAGCAAAGTAATTTTTCGGACATATATAGGGAAGAAGATTGGTCTTATAGCTTTTTATGTACTTATCTTGGGTTCATAGAATCATAGAATCATTTAGGTTGGAAAAGACCCTTGAGATCATCGAGTCCAACCGTTAACCTAGCACTGCCAAGTCCACCACTAAACCATGTCCCTAAGTGCCACATCTACATGACTTTTAAATACCTCCGGGGCTAGTGACTCAACCCCTTCCCTGGGCAGCCTCTTCCAGTGCTTGACAACCCTTTCAGTGAAGAAATTTTTCCTCATATCCAATCTAAACCTCCCCTGGAGCAACTTGAGGCCGTTTCCTTTTGTGCTAGCACTTGTTACTTGGGAGAAGAGACTCACACCCACCTGCCTACAACCTCCTTTCACGTAGCTGTAGAGAGCCATAAGGGTCTCCCCTCAGCCTCCTTTTTCTCCAGAGTAAACAACACTGTAAAGAAAATGTACTTTGAAATTCTTTATAGTCTCCCTTGCTTATTCCAAGGAGAGAGTTCACCGCTGTGTAGATGAAAGCCAGCAGAGCTAATTCCTGGTGTCAGACCCTGCCTGATTATTCGTTCTTCCTTTTCTAACTGGGCTGATGGTAATGCCAATGTGTATCTGGTTGCAGTAGGATTAGGAGCAAGACCTGGGAGAGCAGGCGGTGGTGCCCAGGCTGTGGTTGTGGGTGTCAGGACTTGCAGTGGCTCCCAGGTCACCTTTGCTGCTCGGAGTGGGATGATCATTCCCGCGGGGACACAGCATTTGCAGCAGTGTGTCCAGCTCAGGCTGCAGCTGTGGAGAAATGTGAGGAGTACTGAAACTCTGTGCAGCCCGATATGTGAGTCCCCAGGAAGCAGAGAGGTAATTTTAAATCATCCTTATCCATTTACCACCACCCTTCCCCCCTTCTCTTTCTCCGTCAGCCTCTTTGGAGCGTTCTGCAATATTTATTATTTTCCTTTGGCCAAGTGGCTGATTTATATTTGTAAAAATACATTTTATGGTGCAACATAGGATGGCACTGAAAAAATCTGAGCCAAAGTAATGGTGTGGTTTTAAAACTAAGCATTCTGAAGTTGGACGGCTGAAGATGTTACTACCCGCAAGGCCTGCTAGAAGGATACCACCCCCCCACCAGCTCTGCTGGGAGAGCAGTCTTTGTGGTTATTTCCTAGCCCACTTTTATCAAAAATCATCTAGATTAGCCAAAGAAGTTTTCCCGGTTGCACGGAGAGAAATTCTTAATTTAAAAAAAAAAAAGAAGTTCCTTTATACATATCCACCTGCCCTTCTGTTTCCTCAGATTTGCTTGCAGAGCCAGGTTAGGCAAAAGCCAGGGATTAAGTTATCTTGAATCATTCGGGCATCAGTTGGGAAGTCCTTGGCGGAGCACGCAAGCCCGCAGGCCTGAAAGGGCTACCACCTCCTGCGGAGGGGCTGGCAAGGACCGCTTGGGAGGGGGAACCTCTTCCTCCAAAGCAGCCCCGTCCACGGAGCCCTCCTGAAATCCGCTCACTGCCTTATGCCTGGTCCCCACTCAACCTCTTTTTACTAGACTGTACCGATCTAGAAGGGGTGTTTTGACACACCTGGTGCAAATGCATTAACCTCTAACTTCTAAAAATAGTCGCATCCCTCCAGAAGCCGGGTGCACAGGTCAGGCCTCAGGCAGTTATCTTTTCAGTTATAATCTGAAGCACTTGTGTGTCTGTGCACTCTGTCAGTGTCTTCGGTAAGATTTTTCTGCGGATCGAGTGCACAGTGGTTTTGAGGCAATGATGACTGTGCTATCGCTACGAAATGTCAGACTGATACACTCACTGAAACATTTAGAAGGCAAAGAACTATTTTAATTTGCTAGTGATAAAGCCATCACTTTTCTTGAAGCGAGTCGCGTCCTCTGTGAAAGTGCCAGTGCTGGTGCCTGTGACCCCTTTCTCCTCAGCATGCTTATTCCCTCCTCTCCGGCCTGCGTGTCCTCTCTCGCTGCGCCCTCTGATTGCTCCAGCCATCGGATCCCGTGAGCCGCAGTTTTCCTTTGGGGGCCAGCTCCCTCTGCGAGCCCACAGAGGGGACTGTCAGGAATCTTATTTCGACTTCCCATGGGGGAACAAGTAGCTGAGGCGGCTCCTGGACTAGCTCGCAGCGGTATTTATTAGCGTATAGCTTTTTTTGCTTTGGAAGAGCAATACACAGCAAAAAAATGGTCAACCTTAAATTTGTACAGTATCTTTTACAACTACGGTTACACTCCGATCTTTTGAGAAATTTACCGTACATCCTTTCGCTTCGTGCGGGGCCTTTCATTTCCACGCACGGGAGCACTGCACAAGGACCCAGTCCATCCCCAGCTTACGCTCTGTGCACCTCTGCACCTGCTCCTCTAGTTCATAGTCTCTGAGCAGGGAGAACAGCAGCATTATTTGCAAGGTGTGAAATGTTTTATTCTCTGTGCTGGTCATTGGCTAAGTACGCATCAAGGTAGCCTTTTGGAAAGACTGGAAAAATCGGTGTGCCTACTGACTGTTCCTAGTGGGCTAAGTTAAATCTTCTCGACTTCTGAGTAAGTGTTTCCATGGAAGGTTCGCCGTGATCTAGCTGATAGGCTTGGCTGGTATGACTTCAGCTTGTTAGCCTGCATTTCTGAAGGAAACAAATATGGTAGGTATACGTTGAATAACACAAACCTCCTCCTGAAAAATCCAGTGCATTGAGCAAAAACGTTGTATTAAAGACCCAGTATGTATCCAGGTTTCCAAGACTCTGCCGTATTAGAAATCCTGTCCCACTTTTGTTAGATTTCCACATTTGTGAAATCAGCGTGAATTTGAAAACCCTTGCAGGAGAGCTGATGGAAGGAGAAAGCCGCATGATGAACTGCAGTACAAACCCCACTGCTCTGGAAGGGGTTTTTCACTGTATCTTTAAGCACTGCTTGCTTGGGAAGGTGGCTGTGTCCAAATTACACTTTCCCGCTCAACAGCTCTGCTTTCTGTGTTTTGCGCTCGCCGGTGATGATTTCGTAGTGATTACTTCTTGCTTACTTTAAGCTCTAAAGTGTGTTCTTGCTGCCGTTGCATCCACGGACCTAGTGCTGCGACTGGAACGTGTGCTGCGCTCTGTCAGACACGCTCAGCGGGGCTCATCTCCGAGTTTTATGCAAAGAGATGTTGGAGGATGCTCTCCTTGCAGGGACTGTTCAGTCCCAGAAGACGAAGTGGCAGCGAAATAATGACTTGAGAAGAGAAGAGCCCAGTGTTTCAGAATCCACGTTTAGTTTGGGAGCTGGCCGTTAGCGAAAGCAGCCACTAGCTTGGAAACTGAACAAATGTGATACAGTAATTAGTGAGAAACAAAGAATATGAGACCCCTGAATATCATTTTAATTAAAATCATTTTTCAGAGGAGAACAGCATTTTAAACGCCTGCAATCTCGGCAGCCCTCAGAGGAATATTAGTAGCAATATGAACTAGAAACTCTGACAGTCACCTTTGGAGAAAGAACAGCTCAGACTGGTGGGCACAGTCAGACAAGCCCTTTCCAGATCCGTGTGGAGCCGTTACGAAGTTACTTCCCCGCTCCCAGAAGTTACTGATTTCTCAGCTGAGTAATTGAAGACGCGAGCACTTACACTTCATTGTGATGAAATGAGTTTACTTAAATCCCCCAGCTGAGGGGGTCCTGATTTCCAACTGAGGTGAGGTAGGTAACAGCTGTGGCCTGTAGCTTTTCAACAGCTCTCACTTGATTGCTTATAATTGCCTAATTATAGTTGGAGTCAATTAAAAAAATACACTTCTACTTAAACTGTCATTAACTCATGTTGGAGTTGGGGCTGCTGCGTTCTAAATCAGCTTTTTTTTTAAATAACAACAACAACAAAAAAGGCATTCCTTTTATTCTCAAACACAGCTAAATCTGTTTCCATAAATTGCAGTATTGTACGTTAAGTCAGAGCAAAAAGTGCTAAAACGTGGAAAATACTGGTATCCAGAACTAAGATCCTACGGCAGCTTCTCTTTCATTTGTTTCATCAAAAATGAGCAAGTGTATGAAAGAAAATATTTATCTTTGTTGTTTGTGATTCCAAGGGCCCCCTTGTCTGCTCCCGCGGACTTTTTCTTCATTTTTGCTGTCAGTCATCAAGGCTGTGGCTTTATGAGCCTTTGCTGCCTGACTAGTTGCTGAGGTGGTTTTGTTTCTCCTTTCCAGGGGCCCCTGACTCAGGAGCCTCCAGCTTTGAAGCGTCAGTGCTAATAGGAAGCCTAAACTTCAACAACATCAGTTTTGTCACTCCTTTGTCCAGCGGCACCCTGACAGCTCGGAGGCTTCTCTGCTCATTCGCTACATACTGACCTGCCCTAAAACCTAGATGTTTGGTTTCTGTCACCATTGGTAAAACAGATCCACACGTGTGTATCCAATACAACCTTGTTGTACTTTAATAATAATTCCTGCTTTCTCAGTGTCCTCAAGACCGTTGATACTGTGGAAGGTCACTGATGTGACATGGCGAGGTGGTAAGAATTACACTGTAAGAAAACATATAAAAACTGTCATTTTTGTATGAACACACGCAAACTTCATATCCATTGCCTTTTGTTAGCTGAAGGCTTGGGTTGTGCAGTTATACTCGTTGAAGAATGTTTGTGTCACTATTTAAATACATATATATATGTACATATATATTTGCGTGTATAAACCTAGTCTTTTGACTTGGGAGCGTACTTTGAGATGACAACAGCTACAAAGGTTTAAAAAACACGTAAGCCGTGGCATTCAGCTCTTTTGTACTCGTGAATTCAACTTGTATCTCAGAAATGCTGTTAGCTCACGGTTGCTGAGAAGTCCTGGATGAACCGCTGCTGTCAGCAGCAGAGCAGTCCAGGTTGGGCAGGTTTTCTGTTTCTGCTGCCTGCGTGGCAGGGGCAGATGCGGGAGCAAGGAGTGAGAAGGAGCAGCTGAGGACCTCGGTGGCTTTCTGTGGGACTAGACAAAGTCTGTGGTGGGAAGAGAAGAGACCACACTAAGAAGGATTGGGTTGGTAAGGGGAACAGTGGTACCTGAAATACAAGGACATGGTTTAGGTCAGTTTTTGCCTCTGTGGTGAAAATAGGGGGGTGGAGGTTGCCCCAGAACTGGACGCATCCCATGAACCCAACAGATACATTACGGGACTGCATCCCACAATAGGTATCTTTGAAGTAGCGCGTGTCAAACTGGACAGTAATTGAGGAAAAATTACCATTTATTGGGGATTTAACAGATGTGACAGTTGTTAATATGCAATAAGCAAGGCTGATGCTGTAGCAAATACAGATCCATGGAAGATTGAGTGAATCACTGTAACCGTTAATGGAGTTCTGAGGAATCTCCTCTACACCCGGTAAGAACCTTTCTTTTATTAGTTTGAGACCATCGGAATGGTTTATCTGCCCAGTGGGGGTTATTAACATATGCCAAGAACATCAAGATAATATCAGGAACACAGAATGAGAAGTAATAATTTAGGGACTGAAATGTAATGGCCTCAGGGGAACATGTGGACTGGTGACTGGATAGAGCGGTAAACCAAATGTTACTGGGGGTTTTCTTTCCAACCATGCCACAAAGGGCTTTGTGGCCATTTAACTTCCCTGTGCACGAGTCTATAATGAAAGTATTCATGTTTGCCTGTCTATCTTCAACGTGTGTCAAATCTTTGTTGGTGAAAGGCTTTGGGATATTACAGTGTAAGATACTGAAGATGTGCAAGGTTTATGATAGTATCTTAGCCACAAATACCGGCGTACACAAAAAGCTAGCACGGGGTTGACCCTGTTTCCTGAATGAAGCAGCACTTTGTTTTGTTAACATGTTGCCCTTCTTTCATTCAGAAAGATTTTTCCTTACCAAAAGAGTGCTTTTATGAAATATTTATGAATGAGTGTCTTAAATTATATTTATTCCATTCCACCAACCTCATAGTAAAATGAAGATCTGGCAGAAAACGTGTCTGTATTGCTTCAGTCTATGTCACTCACTTGGACTACAGGATTTTTGCAACAGGGAGTATCCCTGACTCTGTGCACACCAAGTATCTTTCTTGAGCTCTTCACTGTTGCTTTAGTACAGTAACCACGTGGAGGATCAAAACAAAAGGATTACAGGAAGGGAGGGATTTGAAGGTTGATGTCGTATCTATTCACACATGTACATAAAGCCTGCATTACTGCTAAATTCTTGGGGCTATTTTTACAGACAAATCATGGGCTATATGTAAGCAAGTTGACTGAATACTTCTAGCAAGAACAAAAAAGTGAGTGTAACCGCAGTTTTAACTGCAATGGATTGATACGCATTAGTTTCCTTTATACTACAGCAAAAAAAAAGGCATCTGTGAGGAGCAGGTAAGAAAACAAAGTAATTTGAATACACAGACATAATAAAAAAGAAGACCAATCTCTTCACATTTGAATGAAATTTTTAAAAGTCACAATGGAAGCATTTAGTGAAAGGGCATAGTATTAGTGTGATGATAAATGTAGTGACTCGGACAGGCTGACATGGTGTAACTAAACTTGGGTTTAAAGCTCCTTGGTTTTGCAATTAGCTGTGAAAAAAACACTGTGAGGGGAAGGAGATCATGTCTGGACCTTCTTCTGTAGATGGGTATCTGGGTTCTCTTTCTATGCATGAAGTGGTTAAGAACAGAGGATTCGTCATTTCTTTGTCTTCTCATTCTAAGTTTGTTCCTTTATAACTGTGTAATTTAAGAGGGAACAGAAAAGATACTAAAGATTGCATAAGATACTAAAAATTTCTTAACCAGTTCAGAAACGAAAGATTTAAGCTGTACATTTTCCATTGAGTTTTGGAAGCCACTACAAAAAAAAAGAATGAAAAATGTCTGATGTCTGTCCCACAGAAAACGTGGGAGCAAACTCCATTTTTGCCACCACATTGACATAAAAAGTAACCCAGTGTTTCAATAATAGGTCAGGACAGTATGAAACTGTTGTCACAGAGGCCAGATAACAGTTTTTGAGCAGAATTTAGGACGCCCGCTGACTTCGCTTGTTTGAAAGCTGAGTATTGATTTACAGTTTGTCTCACGAGGTAACACAACAGACCTCCAAACTTACTAATCAGCTGAAAAATGAAAACATATATTTATTGTTTAGATACACTTTTTAAATTCCCTCTTTTGTTATTGCCTGACATTGTAAAAGTGTTGCTATTTCTGTCCTGATTTTTGGGGGTATGCTCTTAATACCAGTATGACAGGGACCAGCTGAGTATATATGGATGGATACCTGACAGAAGTGAAGAGCTGAATAACCTTTATTTAAGAATCTGTTGCCTCTACAATTCTGAATGTTTTTTGTCAGTCTTTTTATTTAAAAGTCAGAAATTCAAAGCCTGTGGCAAGGGTTATACTGTTAGCCAAATAAAGTGTAGAGCTGGCTGAAGTCAAGGTGCCTCCATGGCTGTTGTTTCCTCTCCTGATCCCTTACAGTGTCCACTTGCTGCTGAAAACCAGAGCTTTCAGTTTTCTGAGTTGTATTTTTGCTCTTCCCTACTCGGGCAGTTTGGAAATGTAATTTAATGTAATGAGTCACAAGCTCAGTTTCATCCCATGAAGATCAGGCGAAAACAGCCATCGATTACGCCAAGGGATTTTGTCCCACTCATCTCTCCAGCTCCGTTTCAGTCAGGGTAGGTCACCTTACGCCAGAGATCTGGAAGCAACCTTTGGGCACGACTAATTCCTGTGCTCGCTTCGTAATAGGCCTGCTTGGTGCTTACGTTTGAAATAAATTTGCAGATGTTAGCTGAGCTGTGCACCGCTCTGTTGCGTCTGTTTGATAATACCTGCGGGGCGAAGGCTTGAGCAGCACGCCAGAGCTGCGGGTCCCTCCAAAGGAGCAGCTTCTGCTTCGGTGGAGCTATTAATCTTTTGGCAGTAGAGAACTGCGGTCCCATTCACTATCAAAGAGAGGATCCCGGTGCTTTATTGCAGGTGGACCCAGCGGAGAGGAGGTGTTGGTATACCGTTGGAGTCAGCCTGGTGAGAACAGCAAAGTGGAGGCATTTAGGGGATGCATCTGGGACCTGCAGGCGTCTTATTTTCACTACACATTTCAGAAACACAAATTAATAACTCTTATTTTTTTGCATTGCTTAAGAGGGAAATGCTGTAACCTTTCTCTGCGATTTTAAATCTCCAAGCACGGCCTAGGTTACGCAAGCTAAACGGCCTTCTCAAGGTCTGTGTCCTTGGCAATGTTCTTGCAGTGCTGTTGTTGATTTATGCTCTCATGTTTGTCCTGTTTTACAAATACAAATATTTTCTCAAGTATTTAAAAGCCACATCCCTGTTTTATGTAAAATATATCCATCCCTCACCCTCCTAGTTATACAGAATAAAGCCTTCAGAAGGTTTCAGCTTCAGCAGAGCAGCAAACAATGAATAAATCACATACCCAAGAATTTATCCACGAAAGAGCCTCTTAGTTCAATAAATACATCCCTAGCATTTTTCCAGATCATTGCCGCACCAAACCCCTCACTGGTACTCTGCCTCTTCTCTCTCCAGATTCCCACAAAATTTAATAAAATGTCAATAGACTTGACCTAAAGACCAGAATTCTTTGTGTTTGGGAAATGACACTGACAAAATGCATGGAGCCCCAAGAATATGATCATGAGTGTATGTGAGCTGGATCTCAAGCCCCAGAATTGTCCTGGTTTCTGGAAGGTGTCTAGCATGGGATAGGTTCCTGAGCAGGAGCATGCAGTACCAGAGATCTTCCCCGGCACGCTGAGCGGTGCCGTGCTGTGTGGATGCAATGATGGAGAAGGTGTTCAGGCCTCATAACAGACTCCGGCAGATGCTTTTCAATCACTGCAATTCAGACGAACAGGCCAAATCAGTGTAACGTATTGTATAGAGATGGCCGGCGTGTCGCTCTGAAAATAAGTTTTCTAGCTTTTAAGTACAAATTATTCTGTGCAATGTGAATTGCACGTGCCAGGTCTTATTTAAAAGGCACAGCCTGAAAGCGTAGCAGCAGGAAAGAAATGAGCATGTCCTCATTCATCTTAGCTTTGAAGTCTAAACAACTTAAATATCTGTTATTGATTTGCTACAGAAACATTGGAACATCCAGCAAATGGTTTTATTCCACTTTAGCTGGAAATGCTGATATTTGCCCAGTGGACTGATTGTTCTGTGTATACATAAGTCTAAGGCAGTGGTATGAATAAAAAATAGTAACAAAGTCGTAAAATCAGTTTAGGGCAACACTGGCCATGTTCTGTTTCACCTTCTGAGAATACATGTAAGGAATTCGTAAGTTTACTAAGCAAACATTTCACCTTTAAAATTAGCTTAAAATAAAAGCCAAATATATAATTTTTACTGAAAAAAAGAATACATGCTCTAATTATCTTTCCCTTTAAGGCCTCTGAATGTAAGTGCTGTCTCCACATTGTCTAGGAAACGGGATGCAGAGATGCTGCTGCCCGTGTTGCCTCCAGATGCCACTTGGGTTTGGCACTTTGAGATAAGACGGGGCTGCTTCGGAGGTGCAGGCTAGGACTTCCACACCGTGGGCCACTGCATCTCATGAATGTCCCTGCTTGGATCTGGGCTGGCTTGGGCGCGAACGCTGCGCTGTGTGGCTTTTGTGTGGTACACAGTGAAGCAGGCACTCTGTCTTCCGCTCCGTTCGTCTTGTCCCGCTCTGGGGCCGGGCCTGGGGCCGGGCCGGCCACCCCGCAGAGCTGGGCAGGGGCACTTGGGAGCGCACCGGGGCAACTCCCGGTTGCCTCCATCCCCTACCCCTTCCCGGCCCCACGGGACCCTGTGAACGTTGGCCCAGCTGCGCCAGCGCACCTGGTCCACCGGGTGCCCAGTGTCTGGGGTGAGGCTGGGTGCAGCGGGTGAGAGGATGCGTTTCCCCCCCCCGCCCTCGGCTTTCACTGTGCTGAGCCTCGCTCCCCGTGCACCCTGCCGTAGGCACGGGGCTGGCGAGGGAGGGGAAAGCGTCAGCGGGGAGGAGGCATTTTTCCCTATCCTGTCCTTTTTCTTGCACTGTTTTTGCTTTGTGCAATGGGAAGGCAGCTTGCGGCATGCCAGGGGCTGCCAGGACGCTTGACTAGCTCTCAGCTTGCTGGCTGAAGACCTCTGCTGTGCTCAGTGCCTTGTCAGACGTGATGCTTCAGGGCCCTTGCGGCAGGGACGTTGTGTGGCTACATGTTTGGAGAGGGCCCGCCACGACGAGGTCCTCATCTTGATCACACCTCTGGTGTCAGCGTGATGCCGACATCCCACCCGCTGCCAGGGGTTTACTGAGGGAGATGAAGAGAAGCAGCAGCTTTTGGGGCGGCTCAGCCCGGCAGCGCTGCCGCACCCGCCATGGCGGCTCCCTCCTGCCCGCGCTGGCCAGGCTCTGCCTGCCTCCGTCGGGGAGGAACAGCCTTGTCGGTGCGCGCACGTTTCTTTTTCCCCGGTTTAATGAGCTTGTGACCCCTTACGGAGACGCTGCCATTGTAATGGCTACTTTTTGTGGTGGCACACGTAGCTTTTGGCACTGTGTGGGCAAGTACGGGTGTACATACGGGGTATCAGACACATTTGCTTTCTCCTGTTGTGCTCCATTAGGATAAAAAAAAAACAAACAAACAAGGAGCACTTTGGTAATTCTTACATAAAAAGCAGATACCTACCATTGGTAGCTCATGAGTCTAAATTAACTCTGTGGTAAGAGGCGACTGTTCCGAGAAGGGGTCTCGCGGAGGCAGATAGGGCCGGCTCCTTTAGAAACCCCATCAGTGCCGCGGCGCTGTGACCCGGTGCCAGCACCGGCTGATAAACACATCAGCTTCTGGCAGGGCAGCGAAAGGGGGGGTACGGTTTGAACCATGGACTAGTTTTAACAAAAATGCATCTTTTTTTCTTACTCCTACTCTCTGTACTCTTTGTACCCTGGTATTGTCATTATATGGAATGGGGGTTTTGACCTATGAAGTGATATGCTTGCCATGTCTACATTCAGTAAAAGGGAAGGAATGAAGTGGATGTGACCGCAACTTCTGTGCAGCGGAGGCCGAATGCAGCATGACCAGGAGTCTCTTATATCTGTGGTGAAAGAACAAAATTTAGCGAAACATTTTAGAGCGTTAGCAGAAATCTGCAGTTACAGTACAACATTCTGCCAGTCAGACTCTTGAAAAATCAACAGCAAGGTATGCACTCTTTTTTTTTTTTTACAGAGAAGGTTACCATTTTCTTACAGCAACAAAATTAGCATTAAGAGCTGGCTTCACGCAGACATTTATATGCTGGCATGAGTCATGAACTTGAAAAGGAGTCTGCCTAGGTAATTAATTTTCTCCGCATTATTGCAGATCTTGTTATTTGCTCATGTATTCTTTTAAAGGATCAGTTTAAAATTTATTTTAACCCTAAGACTTTGGGCTGAATTTAATGTTAATAGTACTCTTCAGCACGGCTTCCAATACAGGAGATGGTGGAAATTCCATTTTAAATTCAGGAGAGTCTTGTGCTTTAAGTACTTGCCTGGCATTGAGTGGATCTGCCACAGAAGACCGACCCGTGCGTGTGATCTTTTACGAGTTGTTCCCTGCTTCAGCTGCCATCTTTAAAATGGGGCTAATTATATTCATTGTAGAAATGTCCCGGGAGTTGAAAGTCTTTGTGAAGAAGCCTGGTTTCACGATGGCAGAGATTGCCTGAGCAGTGATCTGAAGAGTCGCATGGCACAAAGCTGTGATCTTGCAGGGATGGTTGAAATGCCATCATACACGTGTGGGGAGAGCTGCGTCATTTACCTTGTTCTTCTCAGGCTGTGGCAGTAAGGAAAACAAGCACAGGCTGGTACCAGCGCTAACTCTCATAGCAACCGCCTGTTTGCTTCAGACTGACGTCCCTCTGGAAATCTCAGCTAGGGACACTCCTTAAAGTGCTGTGAGCTGCCCTGAATCTAAGACAGCACCGCAGAGCCCTCTTCTCTCCACTCTCGTTATTGTTTCTCTTGCCGATACTGACACATAAACGAGAAGAAATTCAAAATACGGGGCAGGATTAGTTGGATCTCACAAGCACCACCTCATCAGGCAGCGTCCAGCTGATGCTGAAGGTCGCCCGAATGCTGCTGACAGGCCGATACATAAACACAGTCCATGCACGTGAGGCAAACGAGAAGTTAGTTTGCATCCCTGCGAACCTCTCTTCTTGACCTGTGTTCTGACGCGGTCTAGATGCCCGTCTAATTGGGCTGGCGCAAAGCTTCTGAAGGCTCTCAGTGGCACTGCCTTGTTACTACAGGTGCAAACGGCACCGCAAATAGGCAGGGGATTCAAAAATGTGCTCTGTGCTGCTGAGCACGTCACTGATGTACTTACCATGTTGAGCCTCAAGAGTACAATACTGAAATTTTGGGATATAAGAAACACAGCATGCTAGATTTATGGATTCTTGTGCAAACTATGTCGCCAGTGAATAAGAATAAAAACAGATCTACAGTAAAAATGCTTCTATTAGCAAGTTCATCCTTACAAAAATACATGCTTATGTCCTGAGAGCTGCTGGCTTGGGAAAGTGCTTTTTATTAAACATACTTTTTTAATGCGTGGATGCATATTTTAATGATGTATTTTGGACACCAAGTGTTTCTCTCTTGGGGAAAAAAAGTTATTTTTTTTACCTTACTGAACTCTTGAGTAATCAATTGGTTGCCATCCATAGATAAATATATTCTAAAATGATTAATATGGTTTACAAGTGTTACTGTGAAAGTCAGTCTGGAACAGCTTGAATAACTAATGTGATAAGAAACTGCGATCAGTAGCATGATAATGTAATGTTTTTCTTAAGTTTGTGCTGTATAACTTTTCTGGAACTTGCTTTCTTTCAGGAAAAAAACAGGTAGTTTCCATCTGACAAGAAGACATCAAACTAATCAAACCCTTTGGTTTGTGTTGGATTTATTAGCGTCAAGCCTCGTTTTATACAGGAAAGAAAAGGGTTCGTTTTGGGAGAGATTTCTGGAAAAATCTAAGAGACAGAAGCACCGTAAGTCAGCAGTACTTCTGCTTCCATGGGGGGCATGTGCTTCTCCCACCTGCGCTGGGCTTGGGACAGTACTGCTAGAGTAGACCCTCTCCATTTGACCATGTGTAGTGGACCTCAAAGGCACGAGAGTTCCCCAGCTCCCCGAGATATCCCACATGAACACATTAAATCGTTATGAGCGAATTTGCTTTCCAGACTGGTATGCTTCTGAAGGCATGGCTGCTGGAAAAGGCCTCTGGATGACTGCCTTGGGTTGTTAAGGAACACCATCTTGGGAGCAATATGCTCAGGAAAAGGCCTAGAAAAAAGCTATCCCGGCCAATATATGGCTCAGGTGCCAAAGTATGCAGCAAACCCAAGTTAAATCAACTTTGTAATCTGCTTCTACTGCTGATTGATGGCTGCTCACTAGGTGTGATGATTTTGTCCTTGTCCTCGGGTTTACCCTTTCCATTTTCGAGAACTCATTTTTCAGTATCTTTCTTCACCATAAACGTAACAGGTATGAAAAGAGAGGTCCATGGTGTTCTTTACTTTCCTGGGCGTCTAGTTGTTGAAGAAAGGCAGACTTGAGAAACCAGGTCAGTCTTCCTGGGTGAAAGCCAGACTTCTGTCTGGCCTCCCCTGTGGTTGCTGTCCTCCTCACAGGCTTAGCATAAGAATATGGTCCCTGTCCCCTCTGTCTTAGCTTAAATACCCGATCGAGGTGAACAGGCGGGAAAACAGCAGGATGATTAAATAAATGTTCCCAGTACTGTGTTGCCAATGGGCTGCCTTCGATGGTGTCCACCTCTGTATTCCACCAGATACTCCATTGGGGAAAATACTGTGTGGTCCCTAGCTGCAAAGGCTTAGTGCTGAACCTGCGTGCAATTGCAGATCCTCTTTTGTCTTGGAAATGAAACTGGTGGCATTTTTTCTGAGCCTGATTTTTTTTTTTTTTTCCTCCGAGGGTAGAGCCTTTTTCTCCAAAGCCAAGGGTGAAAACAGGCACGAGTTGAAGGTTGAGAAAAATTCCCACTGTTTAAAACAATGCTTAAATGTTCTTTCAGGACAGAAGAAATGAATTGCATTTTGTTAAAACAGCTTAAACCTGGTGGGAATACAGTCTGGTTCCTGGCAAGAGTGCTTCTCTCTCAAGCTATCATTTTTAGAGGCTCACCCTTTTTCTGACATACTTCCTAGGCTAGACACTAATTCCTCTGCCGACTTCTATTTATCTATCTATCTCCCTTATTTATTTTCCCTTCCTTTGCTCCGGAGGAAGGGAGTGTCCATTTCAGGTTTTGGTTGCTTTTTCAGTAAACTATGCATTTATGCTGTTTGTGCAGCACCTGGCAGAGCGAGGTCTCCGCTCGTGCCTAGGGCTCTCCGGTATCACAGCCGTGCTAAAGGAATCGCGCCGCTCCGGGAATATCACCAGTGCAAGGAGTCGGGGGAGGCCGGTGGCTCCGTGCGTTTTCAGGTCTCTCTGGCTTCCAGGCAGCGTTGGTGAAGCGATCCCAAGTTACAGCCATTCTCCATTGCGAGAGGGGAGGAGGAGGTGCTGGGAGGGGTGAGCTCCCCTGTGAGGACTGGGGGGAGGTGGGAGCGGGCTGCAGGGAAGCACCATGCACGGGCACAGGCTTTGGGGGGGACCAGCAGCCGCACAGACATCTCCCACCCGGTCTGGGCTCGAGGTCCCTCTTACGTTAAACAAAATCGGCGTTCAGGAGGCTACGTCTTGGTATACGGCCGCTGTTGTGTCGGCCTGCTTGGTAAATGTTGTGGGATAGCTTGAATATGAAAAGTGTGAAGAGAAGATTCTTGTTACTGTATTGTATTTTAAGGAAAGCCGAAGTGATTTCCAGAGGTAGTCAGGCAGGGAAAGAATTCCCAATAAGGAAAATTTTGCTTCCAGCTTAGAGAGGAAATTTGCGTTGCCCATATATATCTATATGGATAGATATATATGGAGGTATATATGTACGGAAATGAGTTGCTTTTGTAATAAAAAACTTTTGTTTGCTCAGCACGCTTTGGTGTCTAACCAACAGCTTTAATTTTAACAGCAGAATTGCTCTGAGACATGCCCTGAGGTTTTGGTCATTTTTGATGGCTGCCTTCTTGCCTCCTGAATGTGTCTAGAACCATTCATGGCATCAGTTTGGCAAGAGCAAGTTTTGTCTGAGGAGCAGTTTTGAAATCTGAGCTTTTTTTGTCTTCAGGTACAGCGGTTTATACTGCACTTCTGCAGCACATCCATCCTGGGTACTAGCTAGAGGAGAGAGCGTAAAAATTTCAGTTTAATACAGTTTTGTGGAGTGACCTTTGATGCATGGCTACATTGAATGGAGAGGACAGAAACAAAACGATGTGGCCGAGTTTTGGCTAAGTCTGAGCTGAATCTTGGGTTGTTTGGTCTCATTTCTCAACTCCATAACTTCTCTTCTTTGCAAGTTATATTAAAAACCCCTCACCTTCCTGCGCTTGCTTTCTCCTCAAAAGGCTATGTGAAGAACTCTGCGTGACGCCAAAAGCAATATTAGTTTTTGGAATCAGCTTTCAGGATGTGCTGAAAGTTGTGTAATCAGCACCTTACCTCTCCGATAGACGGGGTGCTTTACTCTCCTACAGCTCAGAGGCATGCAGGGCCTGGGAAAGTTGTTTTCTTCGGATATTCGAGAGACCTGACTAGAGAATTAAATGGTCTGGAAGCGTATCAAAAGTTTCTCCACCCTGGGTTCAAAGCTAGGCCCATCTTGACATCAGACTCTTTCTCCAGGCTACAACAATATTTTGGGGAAATAAGAAGGAGTCAAAAGAAACTTTAAAAACACAGTAACTAGAAGAATACAGTAGAAAAATGCTAAATAAGGTTATGATTTTTGTTAAAACATAAGGCAAAAGCAGTAATAACACGGTGATAAGCACCAAAAAAGCAGCGTGCCCGAGTAGGGGAGTGAGGTGTTGGCAGTACTGCCTGGTCCACAGGAGAGCCGTGATTCCGGATAGGGGCTTCCAGGCGATCAGAAGCCGTGGCTTGTGCTCTCAGCTTTGAAACCGTGTTCCCTCTAGAGACTGCAACACTGCTATCCTACAAGGAACGTGCATTCAGAAAGCCCCTTAACACAACGTAGTCGTGTTTTCACCTGCATTTGGTGATTTGAAACGGGAGTGAGTTACCATAATGCCCTGCCCGAGAGCGTACAGTGGTGCAATTTCAGTTTGCTTTGAAGTACTGCGCAGAAACTCTAGGGGTCTGGAAGTTGCTTCCGATGTTGTTCAGCTTTCCTTGCCGCAGGCGCTGCACCCTGCCTCTGAGCAGCAAAGGGGTGGCGGATGTCTGTACCCACTTCATCGCCTCGGTGCGTGTGAGCTGGAGCTCTGACTCGCAGAGATGTGGTTTCTTTTTAGATGGTTTAAATAATATTTGGGTTTAGGTGATATTTATGAAGCATCTTGCAGTCCACATAAGATAGGTCATTCAGGACTGTGCATGTGTAAGCAACTTGTCTCTGCTTTTCAGCAGCTGCCTAAGCAAGTTTTGCGATTAAACGTTGTATGTTTTGGACTGTGGTTCCACTGCGCGAGTGGTTTGGCAGCAGCGCTGGATGAACGAGTTCCCGCCCCTGGCACGGCGCTTAGGGTGGTGTAAACTGGTGTAGAAGTGGGGTTTGCCTTTGATACAGCTGGGAGCCCGTTCTTGGGCGTCAAGAAGTCCTTAACCCTGGTTAACCCTGGCCCACCAGGCTTATGAATCGCTGAACGCATTTCACAATGCGATATGCACTGCAGGATAATTACTAAGCGGCCAAACGTGACTTGGACACAGCTTTTTGTTCGGCGAAGAATCCTCCCCTTGCACGGTTGCTCAGAAAGGGCTATGGGGGCCGCGGCGCTGGGCCACGCTCCCCAGAGAATGAGCTGGGGCTTGGTGGGACAAGCAGGAAACCAGTGCTGGTGCCGAGAGACACCCAGCTGGAACCATTCCCTGCTCCCGGCCCCCGGAGCTCACACCAAGCCAATGTTTGCGCAGGGCTCGAATGAGGAAAAGCATTGTATTGTTCATTACTCATAATAACAAGCTCCTGAGTCTCCAGATAAGCAAAACACTTCAGATTAAGCTAGACCTGGAGGTTTGGACTGGAGCGTCCTGAAGGGAGAAGCAGAGCCATTCAGATGATATGATAAGGGCAAATACCGCATGTGTTTCTGCTCAGGTCTCCCCTTTGTAACTGGTTAAGTAAACAACCCAGGGAGCTGCTGGCCAGTTTGTCTCACTTCAGTATCTCGCATGGCGAAATGCAGATAAAGAGATTATTCTGTAAACGGTCAGATGGTAACAGGTTGATATACTGTGGGGAACATGGATTTTTAGAAAACACAGCAAACTTGGCAAAGCTTGTATATTTTTGAAGCAATCATAACCTTTTTAGTAAGGTAGTTGATGTGAAATTCAGGGCTGATATCATCAAATCGAAACCGAGTTTAGGAATTACTGAAGACATTTATGCAAATACCTTTGTGTCAAGGGTAAATCTGTAGTTAATTCTGTTTGTATTTTGCTTTCATGAATGATCTGGAATTTTAAACTAGATGGTTATTGCAATTTGTGGAAGGTTACAGTTTTGGAGCACTGAGACTGCCAAAGGCTGTGGAGAGTTCTAGCAAAACCTGCGACTTCCAAGAGGAAATTCAACGTCATAAAGTTATGTCAATGAGAGGAAAAAAATCCCAAGCCAAACTTTTATCAATCAAAACCCAGAGAAAAAAAAGGTTATACAGTTAACAGTGGGGAAAAGGATCTGGGCATTAATAGATAACAAATTAAACACACCACAGTGTAATTTGCAAAAAGGCAAAGACTCTTCTGGGCAAGGTTCCTAATGCTTCTGCTACACCTGATCCACGTGGATTACCTCCAGTTCTTCCCTATACGGGCTTACTTTTGTATTCTCCTCAGACTTCTACAAAAAGCTTGCAGAATCATGAAGCAGGGTTTACCGATACTGTGTGTTAAAGCAATTGCATGGTCTAGTTTCAAGTTGTATACAGTGGCGGTTTCTTTGTGTGTGTGTGTGTGTGTGTGCGCGCACCCTGGACATGTATTGGATTACTACGGGTCACGGTCATGGTTCCGAGTTGTACTTATCCTTTGTGTTCCTTTTAAGCCCTCAGAGTGATCATTTCTCTCTGAACAACATAGGCAACACTGGGAATACTCCACAGAAGAACAGAGAACAAACAGAAAGCCTCTTCAGTGAACAAATGGCCGGGATAGCCCACAAAGTTAGGAAAAATGGGTTTAGGCTTATGGCCAGCTTTCGTGAGAAGGCAGGTAGAGCTGGAAATACACAGTGTAAGAGGAGGGCCAGGAACACTTTAAACATAATGTTGCTATTTTTAAAAGTAGTAACAGAAAGAAAAGAATTACTGCAGGTGACCAAAGAAATAAGCCAACAGAAAAAGGGTGAGTCAAGCTATGTATTAGGGAAAATATGTAAGACCAGTCAGAAAAAAGGAAGTATTTACATCACCCATGGAGTCTGGTGTGCTCAAAACAAGCTTAGCACTCGGAGTGCATCTAAGGAAATTTGATGTTGTATGAAAAAAATGGACTTTACTGAAATACAGTGTTGTCTCAACAAGTGCTTGCCATCCTCGAAAAACAACTTTTTGTCAGGAGATTCCCTTAAGTAAAAAAAAAAAAAAATACTGCTAAATGGTGAGATTTTCTAGTGATGATTTACATTAGGGGCAGAGACAGAAGCAAAACTTTGTGTGAAGGCAAAGGTTTTTCCCACCAGCTCCCTGTCTTGCTTTGCTCGGGTGAGCAAGACGTGTCCGTGTAGCGGTGCTGAGCCTTGGTCAGGTGGAGATCACAGCCGTGTGGGTCTGTCAGGGAATCAGGCACCCAGGAGGGCAGAATACCTCACCCGCTGAGCTTCCATCGTCCCCCGCCGCAGGGACGCCCAGGGCCAAACAGCGATGATAAAGGCTCCCCAGCCGTGGCAGCAAGAGGGAAGAGCACAAGCAGGAGCCCTTGTCTCTGCCAGGTGCCTCCCTTCTCCTCCGGAAAGCCCCTTTCTTCCTTGCCACTCCAAAATGTGTGGAGGGAGAGCGGTCTCCATCCCCTACGGCTCTTCGGAACGGTTTTCCCTGCAGAAGAGGGAAACTTCTGCAGTTTTCTGCCTGCCCTTCGCCTCACTGCCGTGGGCTCCTGGGAAGGGTGGAGGAAAATGTGTCAGTGGAAAACGAGGACTAAAGCTGTGGTGCACGTTGTACAGCTTTTCTGAATCCTTAGCGTTTAGGCAGAACAAAAAGTAGCTTTAACGACAAACAGGAAGGCTTGCGTTCAGGTCCGCGTCTTCAGCAGACTGCACATTTACCTGACTTACAAGCTCTGCAGTGTGATGGGTTAAGGAAATTCCCTTTTGCTTCTGGAGAATGAGCCTGAATAATCTAAATTTAGTGGTCAACTATAAAATTACCAAGCAATTAGGTTTCCTTCCTAGTCTGTGCTCATAAATGGCAGCAGCCAAGAGGTGCATGGGTGTTGCATGTCAGAGCAGCAGTAAATGAGCGGGGCTCTCCGGGAGAGTGAGCAGAGGCTTCTGCGACAAGCCCCAGCACTTGGCAGGCGAGGGAACGGAGAGGGTGGTGACAGCGGGGGAATGCAGGGACTGCCGGTGGCCTCCGGGGAAGGGCACGGACGAGGCTGTTGCTTTGTGTTAACCTTTCAAAGCAGTGAGCATTTCTCAAGAGAGCCTATCTGCCTTTTTTGCTAAATATAGGACTGCCTTTCTCCTTCCCGGTCGGTAAGTGTGCTCCGTGGGCTGTGGGTGCCAAAGCTGTCTGCAGGCTCTAGCCTTCCTTTTCCTGCTGCCCGCCATGTGTCTTCCGTGAGCAGCCCTGTAATGTGCTTGTAAAAGCTTTGCCGCTCCCAATTTGCCTGCTGTTGTTCCCCGGCGTGGAGCTCGCTCCAGGGAAGGTGCCGTGTCTCCGGGAGGCGGGAGGGTGCCCGGCTGTGCATGGGGCTCAGCTGGGATTTGGGGCTCAGGTGGGATTCGCAGGCAGCGGGTCATGTTTCTGACGGGTGGGAGTGTCTGTCAAACAACGCTTTGCCCGGCTTTACTTCTCCCCATCACCGATAAATTCAAATGAAAGTCAGAAGAGCCATCCTGCCAAAGGTCTTGTTCTCTTAATGGGTGTCTGTACATCAAAGGACCGTGTTTCACGTCCGTGCATTAACGCAGGTATTTCTGAGCCTCCACAGCAATCCTCTGGCCCCAAGTTCAGGAAAGCATCCCTCTTCAAGAGGACTCTTGAGCACCTGCTTTCATTTGCAGATCTGGTTTTATGGCATCCTGGTTTCTAGAGTGAAAGGGAGGTTAATGTCCCATGGGGGCTCGGGTGAACAGCAGTACTGAAACCTGTGACTACATCCCTTCCTGCTTAGGGAGACCTAAAGGCCTCTTCTGCAGAGAAACTCGATCCATCTAAACCTGAATTTTCATGCAAAAGCTTAAGCTAATAGATCAGGTAATGTTTAAATCAAATCTGAATCTAAAATGCATTCATTTAAAAATTAATATTTCTTTTTACTATTTATTCCTGTTGATTGTTTGAGTGAAAAGTGTCATCTTCACTGATTTCATTTTTTCTCTTCGGTCCAAAAGCAACTGTCTTTGCAGCCATTGTGTTTTTCCTGCTCTGTATTTCTTTTTGAAGACATTCAGATCTCTTTTTTCCTCCCCTTTTCAGGCTTTGTTTTGGAAGCAACTCTTTATAGAGTAGTTCAGCATTTGTAGACCTCTGCTAGTGGCATGGCGAGAATGCTGGTGGTAGCACTGTGTTTCCCTCTACGGGACTCACTGATTATAGATGAGGTGCCAAACTCCTGTGAGATGTAGGTACATCAGTGTAAGAACTGGCATACTGGCTGAGATGAAGAGGATCCCTAACACCATCATGCTGTTTTCTATGGTAGACAGGAATGATGATTAAAGAAAGTGTAGAAGACAGTAGAAAAATTAAGAAGTAAATGTAAGATATAAGGTATGTTTTCCCATTCCTCATGGTTAGTGATTTAGGGTCTTCTTGAACTAGACAATAATCGGAGCGATTTTGCTTAATAGCCACTGACGGCTGGGAACTTCTCTATTTAGTTTTCGAGCCCATTTTCACTCCTGGCTCTCGCAGTCGTGACAGTGAATTCCACAATGGAGTTACATACAGAAGAAAAATACTTCCTAACGCTGGTAGGGCCTGTCCTTCTGTAGAAAGGAAAACAACAGGTAACGTAACGTTTTTTAGGAGTAATAAGCCCTGAATATGCAGGGGTTTAGGAGAGCGAACGTACAGTTGCACAAAATGTTTAATTACTCCGGTTTCACTGCAGACCACTTCTGAAAGGCAACCCCTAACCGCCCATGCCTCCCGCTTCCCCTGCACCAGGTACAGCAGTTGAGCGGCCTCAGGGGGAGTTGATCTGACAGAAAATTAATCCACCAGAAGGCCATTAATTTTCCTTCAGGGTAGCAGCCTTGCCACACAGCCACTAAACCAGGAGCATGCGGACGGAGGTGAGGAAAGCGGAGGGATGCAGGACCACTCCTCTGCTGGCAGCCCACCGCCGGGCGGGTTAAGCCCATCGCGAGTCTGCACAGGGTCTCAACAGCAGGCGTGTTTGAGAAGTGTAGAGCAGCATCTACTGTTTGTCTGACTTACCGTATAGACACCGTAGCTTTTCAGGGCTTTCTCATTAAGTGAGAAACTTGTTTGGGTTTTTTGTACTCCGCTAAGAGAAATTCCACCCTCAGCGACGTGGGCACAACAGCCGCCTGCGTTTGAACAGAACATAGTTTATTAACTGGAAGGAGAATGATGGGCTTGTTCCTATTGTGCTCGAGTAGGAGGAGCCTCGTAAATGTAGTTCTCTACTCTGTTTCCCTGACCTCACTTGGAAAAAGAAATCCCACCAACTACGCTACAAATGGTAGCTACAAGTTTTCCTCCTCTCTATTACTGCTCTTCAGATCTTAAATCGAGATTTTCCATTACAACACGAGGCATTAATGTACTGCTGTTTTGTATAATGCACAGTGCTTATCCGCATCTTGGCAGCGCCTTTATGTTCCAGCGCTCCGGGGAAGAAGTAAGAATTTACGTGCAGTCGAAGCGACAGACACTGTCAAGTTCACTTGGGTATTTGGATTTAACTTCTGAATTTAAATCAAAAGAACATTGATTCACTTGATTTCTTTTCCTTTGTATATATCTCATATTATTTAATTACAGTAACACCAATTTTGCTATAATGGTATTGGTCATTTAGTAATAGTCAACTGAAAATAAATGTGACCATTAAAACATGAAAAGATCCTGAGTCAGCTAAAAAGGCCACGAAGCTCAGACCTTAAAGGATTGTCAGGCTCTAATAGAGATTTATTTCTTACATCTATTTACAAAATTTAGTCTGTTTTTTTAAAACTGAGGGAGGGGAACGTCTGAGTCTCCCTTCCCCCACTTAAAAAGTCCACAAAGCTTTCTTAAGAAAACAAACAGAAAAAGCTCCGGGTAAGGCACGAGCTCCAGAGGAATGCCATGGTCCAGCGGCAGCCGCGGCTGAGGGACATCGGTGGCTCCAGTTGTTTGCTTGCCGCAGACACAGAGCGCTCTCCCCCCTTCTGCTGAGAGTTCCCCTGCATTTGTTTCAGTTGGATTCCCACCGAAAATGGCAGAGTGTAGGTCTGTGTGTCATGACAGCCCTCGAGCAGCAGAACTGCCACCTTCCTCTTGGCCGCCATCAAGAGGGCACCAGGGTTCGTGCTCTGGTACCTTCTGCAGCATTTGCTGTGCTGCCCCTGTGGGCACTTCACTGTGCGAAGTGGAGCACTCTGCTCGTTGGATGGTATTTCGGAGGTGAATCCGGAGGAACTGATAGAAGGCCACGAGAGGGATGGAGGGGGCAATGCGGAAGGTTTTCCCTTGTGAAGGTCTGCCAGGGCTTTCTGTCCGGTTGAAATAGCATGCCTGAGAGATGGCTTCTCCGTCTGAGACCCTTAGCTGGACCTAAGGTCATCCTGGAGGCAGCAGATAAAGCTTTGATATGGCAGATACAGCACCCAGAGGTGCGTAGCTTTCTCTGCCTTTGGTTCAGGAGCAGTTTTCCGCAAGAGAGCAGGAAGAATCCTGTAGTTATCGTTTCCAGGCGTCACTGTGGGATTCACCACGCTGCCCTAAGGCTTTGTAAAGAAACACAGGGGAAAAAATCAAGTTAGACTTAGATTTAGACAAACAGTTAAGCATGTACAGAGCTTTAAAAGTGTGAACAGTCTTTGGACTACAGACATACTCAAAGCTGTGCGAGTAGTTAGCTGCTACCTTGAATCACAGCCATTGTCAGCAGCCTGTGATTAAATAAAGAGTAAGAGCGAGATTTGTATTGCACTTTGAATGTTTCACAACGGTTTTGAATTAAAGTAACACAATACTGAGAGCATTCATTCGAAATTCAGTAGGGTAACTACAGCAGACTAAAACCGATCCCATTTATCAGAATAATCCAGATGGTAGGCAGACATATACAGGCATCATCTTCTGGATCCCTCTAGGCTGATGGAGCAGGTCACCGCAACCATCTGTTCATCATGGGACTGTGCTGGCAGGTCTCAGAGGTACCAACAGACCAGGATGTGTAAAAGCTGACTGCTTATGGTTCAAGCCAGAAATCAGTCAAATCTTCTCCGACTGTCTGTGTAAACCACTCAAGCAAGCCAAGATGCTTTTGCTTAAAATGAAATAAGGAGCAGCATAAAATTTTTTCTCTCTGTGGACCCATGGGATCAGTAATTTCTCTTGGGACAGCGGTGATTCACTGAGGATCACAAGAGAACTTTTTGTGCTGGTACAGCTGGGAGCCTGAGGGAGCAGAAGAGTCTGTCACGGGCGTTTTTCAGCCATGATTTGCTGTTTCGTGCCCGTTGTTGGAGTGTTCATCTGTAGAACACCATCAGGCCTGGGCACCATCAGCAGCAAAACACTGCTGCCTGCCTTCTCACAAGAACCAACAAAAAGTGAAAACCTATCTTTTCCATCTCAGACAACCTGCCTGGGTCTCTCCTCACGTGAACATTGCTCTCCTTTTCTTTGGAGTCTCTTGCGGGCTTGTAGCCAGTCTCTCCAGTCCTCGTGGGACAGTTCAAGTGCCATAATTTCGTTGTAAGGCCAGCAGCGAAGTTCTGCTGGCACGGGGACTGGTCCGCACCCTTGGCTGTGAGTAGAGCTAAGCCAACAGGGATTGCTCAGGCAACGTTGCTGGGTCGACTGGGTCTCCAGCTGTGTGTGCAATTTAGTGCTGTCCCAGAGAGGAGCAGTAGGAGCTCCCGGCCATTGTATCTTCATCTCGGAGAGCTGCTCCAACAGGCGTTGGAGCCTGCTCCAAAAGGCCCTCGAGTTGGGGGCCCTGGTCACATGAAGGCTCTTGGTCACCTGAAGGTGTCCATTTCCAGCTGATGATCGAGAAGTTTGGTCATCCCTGTTGTATTGCCCTATCCATTTCTTCATTCTTTATTTGCTAACACTGTCTTTTCGCACACTCTGTCACTGAAAGATTTAGCAAATTTAGTAACAAACCTTTACCTATAGTGAGTATACTATATCATAATTTAGTGGGAAAAAACGGTATTGCTTTGCAAATTTCAGCTCAGTACCAATGGTGGATGGAGCGATGTTACAGATGAAACCAGGGGGAGGGACATGGACATGTTCCCATCTCGCTGCCGGGCACACGTATACCTAAAGGGGAAGCTACAGATCCTTTGAATCCTGACTTCGATATCTGTCTTTGAGTACTTCAGTCTGAGTTTTATGGGTAAACTTTTATGTGACATTTCATTGAATGATCATCATTAAACTGAGATCTTAAATAAGAGATACTGCTTGGGCTATCAAGTTTACAAATTACAGCTTTATGTACACTGAAAACTGGGGAACCCTGTTATTACAGACTGAGTGACATTCTTGTAAAGCTGTTATAGATGGTCTTAGCAACTTTGAATGGAAAAGGAAATAAAACCTATCCATTTGATCCCTGTAATTGCATCCACATCAGGACTTCAGCTACGTGAGTAAAAACTTACACTTCTGAACTGATTTTGCAAGTCCGACTTTCTACGAGACCTGAGTTAAAGTAGACATGTAGGAAAGGGAAGGCATGAGCACTGCCGGTTGGGAAGAAGGAGAAGGAAATACCCGACCCCCCTGTGTCCTTTTCTCCATCTAGCCGTTTCTAGCTCAGAGACCAGGGCAGCAGACTGTGAAGCACAGTGGTAAAAGAAATGAAGGAGTTAAAGTGAGTTTGAGAGAAGCAGGGGCAGTTTAGATCTGTGGAAGGAAAATGCTTCCCAAAATGGATCAAAAATAACAAATACAAAATGTACTGAATGAACTTTTGTTTTTGCTTAAGATTAACTTAAATTTTTTAGAAGAGAAAAAAACCACCACTTTCTCTAACAACACGAACCCTGTGTATATTTACCTGAGGCTTATAGAAATAGCTCATATGACAAGTCTGGCTCCATAAACTCCGCCTAAGGAGCCTGGATCAGCAAAATTCAATCTGGAAGCTGTCTATAAATTTATGAAACCTGTCTGAGGTTTCTAAGTTAACTAATAAAGTCATCTTTTGTTCGTAAAAAGGTATAACAGTCTTATAAACTAATACTGAAGTCCACGGAAACGAATTTTCAGCATTCAGTGCTTTAGCTGATTTTGTTTTAATTCTACCAATAAAGAAATGCAAGACCAGACACGTAAAGTGAGGGCTATTTGTAAGTATGTTTAATTAATTTTTTGATATCTTTTTGTCTTTTTTACCCACTGGAGACTTTCAGCAGTTTCATGCTTCAAATAAACCTTAAGGAAGAAGTTAAAGCAAGCAGTCAGCTGCTCTAAGGCCGATCAAATGGTGCTTTTCTGCATGTTTTACTAACAGATGAACAGGCGATCCCATTTATAGAGCATACTACATGTTGACAGAGCGCATTACTTCATTTTGCCGTATTGGCAATTTGAGATCTTAACAAAACAATGCTGAGGTCGCTCTCATTCTGTATTGCCATCCTCGGAATGCGGCTTGGGTTTTCATTAACTCTGTCACTACGAGGTACCGCAGATAGAGGCAGATTTTATGGGGGGGAAGAGGGAGTAATAAACATTAAGAGAGCAGCAAGTTGTAAACAGCTTGAATTCTTTGTCCCGTGCAGATGAATTCCTCTCCTTAACACTCTCTGGTGTTCTCAGCATCTTGTGGACAGTCGGTCTAATTGGAGGTGAATGGGTGGATAGCTCAAGGGCTCTGATACCTCCCAGCTGTCGTGTGGGGAGAAGTGGTCTCAAGCTCCTGCAGCCAGTGAATACAAGCTTCAATATAAACAGTAAAAGTTTGGAGATTCAGCCCAGCGCTTGGCTCGCAGCATTCTGGCTCTGCTTAGAAGCACAAATCGCGTACAGGACCACTTCCAAGATTTCCCCTCAACTTTTCAATCAAGGGAGAAGGACAAAAAGGGGAAAAAAGAGCACGGCTCCGCTTCACTGCTGCATTATTCCCGCTTTCCCCTATGCTGGCTGCATTGAAATCACCGGTATTACCAAACTAGAGTAAAACTGCGGTGAATCTTTCCAAGGCCTTTTCTGTACGTACATTTTTCTGAGTCTTACCAGGACAGTTAAAGCAATACAAGTCACTTGAGAAGAATTTAACTACAAAGGAACTGGGTGTCCTTATTGCAGAAGGAGAGCAGGCTTGTGGGGGATTCTTCAGGAATAGCCGTAGTGCTTTCAATTCATAGCTTACCTTTTTCCAAAACAATTGCCTGAGAATAGGCCAGCATTTTTATACAGCCCAGCCTTTCCCAGGCTATTTTGCTCAGGGGGATCTTCCCCTCCCAGATTAGCATCAGTGTCAGTGCTCAGCGCTGGGGCTATACCACCTCCGGATCCCTCGATCTGGGAGGCTGTGGGCTCTGCCCCGCCTTCACCTTCCTCCCACCCCTGCAAAGGGAATAGCCCCAGTTTGGGATATACTGGAATAACTGCATCCAAGCTACGAGGGATTCGGTTTACTTAGATCAGTAAAGGATCCTGCAGCTTAAAACAATGCAGCTCTGCAAGCACAGAAACTGCTTGGATGAAGGTGCATGTCTTACACGAACTGTGCTTTCGTGTTTCTGCTGCTTTTCTAAAATCACTTTCTCAACAGTGCTCGCACTCAGGGCTCCAGTTTCCAGGTAACAGGGAGCACCAGATGCCCAAGCGCTGGGTGATTTAGCCTTTCACTGAATGCAACTGGGAAGCAGTTGTGAGCGCTAACATATTATAACCCTTCAGTTAAACGCAGCTCTTTTGGCTTGAGGACTAATTTCTGAGAGTGGGATGCCGTCTGTATGGCACAGCAGTCACGTCTGGTGCAACTGTCGTCACGACTGCTGCAGGGGAGAACAAAACTGCAATAAAAACACCTTTTGCTGTATGTTTACTGGGCTGTGTTTTCAGCAACGTGCACCGCTCAGTGCCGAGTTCGTCCATGAATCCTCTTGGGTAAGGTAGTAATCTGGTTTGCCTGGACATACAGGAGAGGCCTTCCTGCAGATCCCTTCCCCAAGATCCAACCTGTGTGCCTTTTAGTTTATATTTTGGGAACACATGGCCGTTGAAAGCGGCTATCCAGCCAGCTGGACAACAGGTATTTAACATAGTCATTCTTTCCTTTGGGTAGCACAGCTTGTTGTAGGGCGCCCTGTACCTGGACGTGTCTGCAACGGCAGCTTCTACAGGTGGGCACACATAGTCAGCATACTCAGCTGGGTCTGGAAATGAATGCAGCAGATGAGACATGGTATCTGCTTTAGACTGACATGTCCCAACCTCTTTCGACTCTGTTGCCTGTGTAGAGTAGGTCTTCAGTGACATAATGGGGACCAAGACACCTAACTCATGCACAGACACCAACAGGTAGCTGGCTGAAGACGAATCCTACCTGGAACACTTGGACATGGTTGTTGTTGAGGTTTTTTTTCCCTACCTACTTTACGCTGTTACAGTGTTTTCCAGCTTGGGATAAGAGTAATCCAGAGTGCTTAAGATTCTGCATTTCCCCCTCTCTCCTTTGAGTGCTGAAGTCAGTTCCCTCATTCTCTCTCACTTGTCATGACAGGTCAGGGGAACTTTTATGCCTGAATCATTAGGTGATTGAAGTTTCTTACTAGAAAACAAATACGCTTTGATGCTGCTGCAGCCTCGAGGTGAAAACAACAATGGCCTTATAGCCAGGGAGAACGATGCTCAAATAAAACTCATTACTGCTTGAAGCCCTCAGAACTCCATACAGTGAAATTGTAACCATACCTGTTTGTCAGAGCAGAACCACACCGTGAACGTAAATTGCTAGAGCACACTGTAAAAATACGCATTGTTAACTCAGTGGACAGCCGTATATACAAGTCTAAAATACCTCATAAGGAACTCGGTGTGTGAGGTTATTGCATGCGATTCCATCTTACAAATACAAAAGAAGAAAGGTTTCAAAAGCCATTAATCACAGTAATGAGTAGAAATTTGCTGCAGTGGAAAAAGCCAATTTGCTGGCCTTCAAATATTTCATTTGCAACTCCTTGAATCTACTTCTGATCAATCCAGGAGAACTATCCCTGTGTTACAGCCAGGCTGCACGGAGACCCTGGGTTTATGACCATGAGAAAATCCTCCTGGGCTGTCCCGCAGGGACTGACTGAGAGTGTGTATCTTTGGTTAAGTCTGTTCAGCGATCCAAACCAAGATCCAGTGATCCTGAAAACGCTGGGTTCCCGTTTCTAATGGGGGGCTGCCTGCCGTAACTGCTGTGCAGCAGGCTGCCCGGCTGTAGGGCGGGCTGCCTGCCAGGGCTTGGCATCGCCGGAGATGGCACGGCCCTGCAGCTTGGCAGTGCCACGACCTCAGGGTGTCACAGGACTGTGGCAAATCCTAATTCCATCGCAATTCCCAGGCTGGCTTTCCGGCTTCCCAGGCTCCCTTCCCTGGAGCTGCGGTGCGCTGGGATGCTTCCCAGGGACTGTCACTCCATGGGCAGTTTGCATGAGCGTTCCCGCAGGGCTCAGAGGAAAGGGGAATTTTTGTCGGGCTCATTGCTAGCCAAGCAGACTACTTCATGACTTGTCTTTTTCTGGCTGAAAAAAAGTATAAGAATTTACAGTTCACAGGAAGTTTTAAAATGTTGGCTTTAGACTCGATCGGATGAAAGTCAAATTTTGAAAAGCAAAGTTCCTTCTCAACTGGAACACTAGCTTTTCAACCAGCTCCAGTGAATACTATGAATAATACTACCCTGACTCTTAATTTACAGTTGAAATCCAGAACACAAGAACTATCTGCTTACATGATCCCCAAATTATTGACAACTACAAAAACATGATGTTTGTAACCACTTCACATATAGCCTGAAACCTATCAAACAATGACTTCATGTGAAGAGGTTTGTTAACATTATGGATATTATTACTGTGGGTCACAAGAGGCTTGGTCTTGTTCCAGTCTTGAAAGAACTACTTTTACACTGCAAAGCTGGTTTATGAATTACAACATTAAATCGAAATGCACAGTAGTCACGGTACTTCTTGGGAGGTTTTATTGTGTAGTTATTACTTTGCACATAAATGGATTTTAACAATCCTATACTGTCCACGAAACAATTTTGAATAAACTTTAGGTTTGTGAAAGAACCCTTCCCCCTCCTGAATTCTTGTCAAGTACCCAGATGGTAACTTTAGATAGAAGCCCGTGCTTCTACCCGTTGTTGATAAGCATTCCTCTTCCTAGTCAGAGCGAGCAAATCATGTATCTGTAGCCGATTTGTTTCAAGTTAGTGTTTTTTTCATTTTTTGTATATAGCTGCAATTTCTGTAAAAGTCATATGTAATGAAAGAAAATTGTGCTTTTCTCCCTCCGCAGTTCTCGGAAGACATTTTAGGGAGAAGGATAATTGCTAGTGAGAGCTCAGCCCAGTAATGCAGTTGACAGTGAGCGTGAGTTGCAAGGAGGTAAACAATGAAGGAAATACATGGAGATCTACCCACCTTCAGGAACTGGAAAAATGTCCCAGTGAATTGTTGTTTTCCCAGATGTGTATCATTTACAGAGATGAGACTTCACTGAGATTTTTGGCTTGTATGCTTAAGCCCCTTAAGCTGTTTTGAAACTCTAAACCTGGAAGTTACGTTTGCTTCCATTTTTTTTCCCTTCTTTTTTCCCCTCTTCATTTTTTTTCCCTGTCTGCCTTTTTAGCTTGTTCCGTCAGCAAGGAAAACCAAACATAAAAAAAAAAAAAAAAATTAGGCCTGAAATTCTGTCATTTATCTTCACACGAAACAGTGAGTGGTCCCATTTATTTAAATTGCAGCCTTGGAGGAGAGAAAAAGATGGCAGGATAACTGGTGGTTTCTTTTGCAGCTTTAAAACCCCAGTGAATTCTAGTGACCCACACTAATTTTTGTTGAAGAACTATTCTATGCTATGTGGTAGGGTCATATTTTTGATTTACAAGTTAGTAGTTTGGAGTTTTAGTTTAAAGATATTCTAGTGAATTTTCACTCATGCTGGAGATAGAGACCTATGTGCAAACATAAGGGGTGCAAAGTAATTTAACCTTCTTCTAAAATACAGGTCTTTCAGAGTAAATTTCTTTCCCAAGCTGCTGATAACTGATAGTGCAGTAATATGCACAGTCACATACAGAACATCATTGGCCTATAAATTATACAGTATATATACAGTGGCCTATAAATTAAACAGTGTAGTGATTTATTGGATGAAAAAATGATGAATGCTGTGCCTAGAATTAAAGACCCGAGTGAAATGGTGGTGACACCCCAGTGCTAACACACTCCTGGATGCTTGCTAATACACTTCCATTAGGGAAAAGGTTTCCCTTGTGATTGCTCCATGAGTTGTCCGTTTCTTACACCGAGCGCTTACCAGAAGAGCTGGTTTTGGCCCCGGGGGCACATTGTCTTGAGTCTCACCTTCCCCTGGGGCTACTTTCACATTGTACCAGGTGGTGCCCCATCAGGCAACAGCAGCTCTAGATGCTTCCTGATGCCCTTCCTCAGAAAAACTGCTCCTCCCGCCCCTCCGCACAGCACAGTCTGCAGGTTCGAGTGAGTAATCTGGAGCCGGGTTTGCCCTCTTGGGCTTCACGGAGTCGGACAGGGCGGGAGCGTTACGTGGGTGTGCACAGGGTGCAGTTCCTCTCAGCTTGCACCACCCGGTGTAGGCACAAGATGGGTGTTGGTGTCTGGGGAGCGAACGCAGGCTGCTTTGTATCTGCTGCCGAGGAATAAAGCGCGGACTTCCTCCGGTGCGCCGGTGCGAGCAACACTCGGGCAACTGCCCCTTGAGAGCTGTAACGGTGTCATGCGCTTCTGGTGCGTTAGATCTCGTATAAAGGGGTTTCAGGCACCTAGGAAATTACAGGAAATTTTAAAATAGGATTTCTTTTGTCTAAGAAGATTTGCGTCACTGTTGTGAAAAAGCATCTCCATGAGTGAGATGGCACTTCATTCTTCACGGGCATTAAGTACTATTTCCCTTAGTTCTGTTACACACTGGTGAGAAACTATCAACGTATCTTGATAGGTAGCAAATAAATACTTTAAAAAAAAAGTTAGTTCTGAACAAAAGATTTTTGCGGTGTATTATCCCTAAATTCTGATTCCTTAGTTTCTAGTTTTTGTTTATAGAGCTTTATGTATTTGATTTACTTGTCTGTCATCTTTTTTCTCTCCTCTTCTTTTTGGGAAATAGACTTAAACTGGAAGTTGTAATGACCGAATGAACATTTTGCCAGAATAAGAAAAGTGCTAATTCCCTGAGGAAGAAGTGTGCTGCCAGTATCACTCTTGGCCCTGGTTCAGCAGCCACAGAGGCAAGTCTTTCCCAGATTTGGAGTTAGCTCTCTGTGGAAGCTGCATTCATGTGCTGTTAGAAAGGTCGGACAAAACAAGACCTTCATGCTTGCTTGAAGGTTTTTCACCTGAAGACATCGACTGTTTTTTTCACCCAGTAAGTACGGTAGCCCCTGCTCTCCGGAATGAAAAGAATCAGGACACTGAGACTATTAAGGACTTCTCTGAAAGTCAAAGTGAGATTTAAAGGCTGATCCCATAGCTTGGCTCCCAGGTGGGCTTCCCCTCACGTAGCTGCAGATGCCTGGAGGGCAGACATCTGAACTAATTGTCATGGACTCCCAGTGGAGTGAAGTAGGCACTTCAATTTATGTGACCTATTTTAGATGTCGACTTGGAATGACATAAATTGTCCACCGGCTGTGTCTGTTTCTTCCCATGGACGAGGGGAGCCCAGAGACATAGGTTGTAGGTGTTTGCATTTAGGTGAGACAAATCCATTACTGCCGTAAGGACCAAGCCGGCTTCTCTCCCATAATGGGGTGGATTTGGAAACTTTTTCCTACCTCATCTGATGTGACATCAGACAGCTTGAGTCACTAGTTCCAGGAGTCGTGGCAGAGAAGTAGGGAAGTCACTTCTCTCCAATTTCATAATTGTGTGCTGTCTGCAACTGCATAGCTAGTTTCCTTTGTTTAAGAGCAATTAGTGTTGAGAAAGCACTCGGTTCGTAGAGTAATATTGGAAAAACAAAACCTGGCTTCATTAATGATCAGCACAGTAAAATTAAATTATCTACTCATTGCCCAGCTGCTGTGTTGGAAGCAAGTAAATTTTAGCCGAAACGTTGCTCATTCTTCTTTGGTGTTGTTAACAACAAATGATAAATAGGAGAGAAGGAATGAAGGTTTTACTGTAATCTACATCTGCAGGTGTAAAGCATACATTACAGCTTCTTAAAGCAGTGTAAGGAATAACCACAATGGGGATCATGGAAAGCATTAAAAAAAAAATGCAAGGAAGCAGTACCTCATACAACAGACACGGTTTAAAACGAATTATTGAAAAATTTCCAGTTTATATTGTTGGGGTTTTTTTCTTGATTGTGTAGCCTTGGAGTAAGCGTGCAGGAAATTAACTGTTACACCTTGTATCACCTGTTAAGAGCGGCTGACCTGGAAGGTTTACACTTCCCAAAGTGAGCCTGTGCATTCCTTGGGTACCTATTATCAGGTAAATAAAGGAGGAGGGCAATTTGGAAGGAACAGCAAGGAGGAATCATAAATGACTGTGAATAAGGAAGGGATGTGAAAGGGGAAAAGGTAGTCAGAATTGCTGTGAAAAGATCCGTATGTTAATCCCAGTTGCTAAGTGGCTTAAAAGAGGGACGGATGATTGCAAGCAACCGAGTAGTACAGCTGGGTCGGTTACAGCTCGTGGCAGACCAGGGGTGTGCTCCAAGTCCCGTGCAATTTGAAGTCAGAGAGGCTCCTTGGCCACCATAAACCCAGTGTAAGCGAGCTTTCTAGTCACAGCCACGATAACTTGCTTTCAGAATCCAGAAAGCTTTTGTTTTAAGGTCTGGCCTTTGAAAACACCTTCTGTAATTAGCAATTAGTTTTAAATTTTGTTACTAGGTACACAAAAATCTTGACCTGTACTATGAAATTTCCAGTAGCTGCAACTTAGCAAATCCTGTAAGATTTTATAAATGAAAATACTGAAAATATATTTTCTCCCTCATTTTCATACTGTGTGGACAGAAAAACCCCGCATCTAGTAAGCCTGCATTTTTCTGGGTTGACACCTGCCCCCAACCTATAACTTTTTGCCCATAACTCTTTCCATGTCATTGTAAAAAGTCCTACTACATTTTCCTGCTTGCATATTCTTTATTTTTAATCTTAGCTGCACCAATGTAAGAACCTGTCACTATTGCAAAGGTACTTTCCACGCACGCTCCTCTTCTGCCCCCACTATCCTGCTCCCAACTAGACAACCTCCCGCTTTCCTTTGTGCCAGCTCTGGCACTCATCTCCTCCCTCGGAGAGCTGATTCAGCCTGCTAAATGGGAAGAAAACGGCGCGCTGCATTTGCTGTATCGGTTGGTGACAAGCGCGGAGGCAGAGGGAAGGGAGGCGGTGGCGGCGTGGGGCTGGGAGCTGGTTACGGGAGCCGGACTCTCCTTTATGGTGGGCAAGGAATTGCGATGTCAGACGAGTTCAACCTGCAAAATCTCACCTTTAGTCCTTCCCTTGTCCGGCTTCTCCCTCTGGGGCATTCCTCACCTTCCTGGCTTTATGGTTTTCTCTCTTTTCCTAAACAACTCTGTTTCCTCCAAGTTTCGCAGCTCTCTTTTTGCTAGTCTTTTTCTCCTGTACCTTCCAGTTGGGGGTTTCTGGTCTCCTCCATAGTGTTCTTTTCCCTGTGGGGTGTTTATTGAAACATGCCCCACCCCCCAATGTTTTAATCCTAGCCTTTTCTGGCGTTTAGCGTTTCCTTTTGCATTGATCTTCTTTCAGAAGACACGGTTAAAAAGAAGGTGGTGATGCTATAGAGCTTGAGGGTAGAAATACTATACGCCTCTCCCCAGTCGTCTTTGCCTGCTTTCTGTTGCTTTCTGTGGCCAAATGCCATACCTGCAGAGCAGAAGAAAAACAATGTTTGGAGTCAGAGCACACGTAGACTTCTAGGGTTGAAACCATCTCCTTGAGATAGATAAAAAGCAGAACTGCAGAAGGGGAAACCAGGCACTCGGATGCTTTTTTTTTTTTTTAAACTTTTTTTTGGTTTTGCTTGGAGGTCCTGATGGTTTGAAATGTTTGATAGGTAAAGTTTCTTTCTGTTGGGTGCTGCTTTCCAATACACGCTCTGCAACTGCTCAAGTATCTACCCTGCCTCCTTCTCCAGGAAGGGGAGTAGCACAGGTTGTTCACCCGAGAGACAGAAATGGACTTTATGGGTAAATTCAGATATTGTACTCTTTGTCCATGCCAACTTAACTGAAAATTACCTCCCTGTGCGTGGGAACTCTTGAAGATGATTTCCTCTGCAACAGGAATTAAGATCCATGGAAGATCCATAACTGGAAGTTCGTTGGGTGCAGTACATCGTCATCATCAGAGCACATAAAAACTTTGGCTCAACAGATTTATCTTTCCAGCATGTATTTTGAGTTATTTTACAAATCATTTCCCCCAAAAAACTTTTCTTTTTCCCCAGAAGAACGACGTTACCTTTGTTTATAGATAGTGCAACACGCTGGTAAGACGTTCGCCTAGATTGTAGGTCGGAAACAGTAAAACTCATTAATTTCATATACGTCACGCAGCACTAGAATAAGGCCGCTTCCTCAGAGAACAACTTGAGAGTAACTGGGGGAGTTACCGTGCTAACAAAGATTTGTGCAAAGCATTGAAAATGATTAAGAAGATGGAAGAGTGCTCAGGAGGTCACCTAGCCTGTCCCTAGCCTCACTCTGCAGAGGCCGTGCCTAACCGGGGGGAGGTTTATGTGTTTTTAACCACTCGATGGAGGTGCCATAGTCTCCCTAGGAAAGCCACACAGAAGTCGCTACTAACTATAACACAGCAGAATGCAATTTTCCTTCGGCATGTGTTTCATCTTCGACAGCTTGTGTAAAGACGCATTCATAAGGTAACGAACAGGCCGCGCAATAGCTTTTCAGGTTTCAAAGCCTACGTGTTAAAGAATCGTGAGCCAGCCCTCCCAAATCCCGCATTACAAACACCTGAATTAGGAAGGTAAGTTTTATTTGTTCCTCGCTCCTTCACCTTCACGTCCTCCCTGGCAGGGCCGGGGCCGCCCCCGCCCCGCCCAGCTCCAGGTGCTGCGAGGGGCCGGCGCCGGCTGGTCGGAGGCTTCGCCCGGGGCGGGGGATGAGGGAATGAAACGAGGGACGGGGCCGCCGCTCCCGGGGGGCGGGGGGTTTCGGCCGGCGCCCTCCGGGTGCTGGGGACCGTCCGAGCCGGTGCACGGAGCCGCCGCCCTCCTCCCCGCCCCTTCCCTCCCCTCAGCGCTCCGGCCGGGCCCGCAGGTGCGGCGGGGCTGAGCGCCGCGGGGAGGGCGGCCCCGCCGCGGGGGAGTCACCGCCGCTGGGCGGGAGGACTGAAACCGCCGCCCCTCCAGCGGCGCGGAGCAGCGCCTCCGCCTCCTCCTCCTCCTCCGAGGGGCTGCCGGCTCTGGCGGCAGAAGTTGCGAGGAGGGGCGGTGGGGGCCGGAGCCGGAGGCTGCCGGGCGGGAGCTCCCGCGCAGCTGCTGCCGCCGCCGCCGTCTGAGGGCAGAGCAGCGCCCAGCGCCGCTGCGGCCGCCGCCGCGCCGTGTGGAGGGAGCGGCCCCTCCGCCCGCCCGCCCGCCCGCGCCCATGGGGGACTCGGTGTTCAGCGAGAAGCCGGCGCTGCGCTACGCGGTGAGTGCCGGGGCTGCGTGGGACGGGGGCTCGGCCGGGGCGGGGGGGAACGGACGGTGCGTGCCCACGTGTGCTGGGGGGTGCCTGCGTCTGTCTGTCTGTCTGTCCGTCCGTCCGCCCGCCTGTCTGTCGGCGGGCACGGGCGCGGAAGCCGCCCCGGGTGAGCAGCGGATCGCGGTGGGGGCGGGGCGGGGGGGGGAAGGCTGGCGGCGATCCTGCCCCGGCGGGGACCCCGCGCCCCGGGGGCGCCCCTCCGCTCTCCCCTGTGGGAGTTTGGCGCTTTGCTGGGGATGACGTGAAAATAATTTTTTTCAGCCTTAATAAAAACGAAACAAAAAGAGGGCGGTGGGATGCCAGGCGCGGGGAAGCTGGCGGTGCAGCCTCTCGCCGGGAGGCAGCGGGGGGGGGGAGGTAGTAGGGCGCTCTGGGACGAGGAGGCGCTTCGGGGGGCGTCCCCAGAGCCTCGTCCGGGGCCGCCTCGCACGTTTGTCCCTCTTGTCGCGAGGGGACCGAGGGGGCGAACCCCCAGCACCGCCAGTGCTCCCGGCCGCTGGTTCCGGCACCGCTCCCGCTGCCTTTGAGGTAGTAACACCGTGGTTTATTATTTCCTTCACGAGAGGCTGTGCTTTAGAGAGGCTACTTCCTTTCTGCCAGCCTTATTAGGAGCATTTTCTCGGCTGCTCGGGCAGGAGTGGGGGGGGGGGGAGAAAAAGAAAAAAAAAAAAACCGCATAAAACCCGCCAGCTGCCCTCTCTCCTGAAGTCGTAAATGAATGCTAGCACGACTCATAGCATGCGAGGCCCGATGCTGCTCTCGTTTACGCTCGGGTAAGGAATGAACGGTTTTGTTGCCGTTGGTGAAGTTAGGTTGGGGGGGGGGGGGGGGGCCGGCCGCGCGGGGTGGCGGGGGGGGTCCCCGGCCGCTGGGGC
>JAVKLA010000057.1:17174089-17184825 GCA_034782735.1 Sagittarius serpentarius | reverse complement strand
CCCCCCCCCCCCCCCCCCCCCCCCCCCCCCCCCCCCCCCCCCCCCCCCCCCCCCCCCGAAGCGGGGAGAAAAGAGGGTGACATTTGAATTGAGTCACAGAAACGAATTTTTTTCCCTCCTAACATCTTTTCACCAGCCCAGAGACCCCTTCTCCCTTTCTGATACTTATATATATATAGTATTTTTATGAAAACTTGTAGAAAGTTAAATAATACCTCATTCTTGCTGTGTGTTGCCTGGCTAAGCTGTACCCTTTAATTTTTAGACCTAGGTTAGTTTTACCTGCCCACCAATCATCTGACTGAATTCACTGTTTTACAAGCTATTTTTGGTATTGTGGTGTTTATAACTGATACTAAGATGTCCAAATGTTACAGGAACATTTTTCAAGTGATTTCACTTAGGGATGGTCACCTTCCTGACTTGGGATTTCTTCGTGTTGGTTCCTAAATTCTTTTTTTTTTTTTTTTTTTTTCACTGTAGCAGCAGTGACAGGGGGAATTACAAGCTGCTTCATGTATTTTGTCTGCAACACCAGAAAATAATATTGTACATACTTTAAGAGATCCATTGGTAACTTGAAATGCAGTTTTTTTAATATATGTGAAGACGAGACTCAAAATACCCTCTGGTGCTGCGTAACCAAGTGGCCCCTCAGTGGTCCCGAGCAGGAACCTTGAAGTAGGATCAGGTTTGCATATAGCCATTTTAATCTTGGTGCAGCATCTTTAATCTTGTTTTGTCTTGAAACACTCACCAGAAGGGATTTCCCTGAGGGGAAAGGACGTTTGCCCTGATGAGGAAACTTTGGCTGTCTTTTAACCAGGGAATACAAGCAAATGGGGAGGAGCTGGGATTTGGAAGTGGCTGCCATGACCTGTGGGGTACTGCAGGGGATTAATCTGAAGAGAAGATGCGAGACTCTCCCTTGGGGCCAAAACCCCGGGAGTTCTGGCAGCCAGAGCCGAGGGGATGTGTGGGTCTCTGGAGGACACAACTATGAGTTGGTTTGAACCTCTGAATCTATTGCTGATAATGAGGTCACCTCCAATTCAGATGTCGGAGAGTATTTTGGTAAAAGAAGGGTTTTTCCCTGCCTCCAGCAGTATTTGGGGCATTGTCTTGTGTGTTGGCTCAGCCTGTGCTTAGCTGACCCTTTGCTGGTGCGGCGGGCAGGCTTGCTGCTCGCTCTTACCATCGTAAATCTGTCCGTCTGCGGGGAACGACGGAGAAAGCAAAAGAAAGAGTTTGCAAGGGAAACTGTGACACTAGTGAACTGCAGAATGCCTCTGGAGCACAAGGGGGAGTTAAAAAGAGGGTAATAGAAATTTTCCTCCAATATTCTAGTTGCAGTAGTGCTAATTGTTACTTGTAAAAATTAGATTACAGAATAGTTCAAAGCGGAATAGCGAGTTTGGTGGTGACACTGTAAAACTGTAAGCTAGAACTGTAGAAATCCTTGTGAGAAGGACCCAAGCACCGACATCCTCCTGTGGGCTTGCTTGTGTTTTGCAAGAATCCACTTTTAAAGCGAGTTGCTTGCCGTTCTGATTTCAAGGCACGTTGCCTGATGACTTGAGCCTTCAGCCACTCACGGACTTTAACAACAAAATTACGTGCTGCAAGCAGACCGCGTTTATTACTGTGATTGTAGTAAATCCTACAAGTAATTGTATCTTACAGGACTAATAAATGTGCTACCTTCACCTAGGCCATTTGTCTAGTTTCTCTCTCTTCCCAGCGGGCTCGGCAGCAAGGAGCAGCGCAGGAGCAGACGAGACCGGTGCATATCCAGATCAGCTGTGACATACGCTTGCAGTCAGGTTTGGTGAGGTGGACAGGCTGTGGGGTTCAGGCAGTGCTTGACACGAGAGTAAGTTCTTGCCCACCAGGCTCTAAAACTTAAACATCTCTCCTCCGCAGGAGGTAGCGGCTTATTTCCTTGTATTCTGAGTACTCAAAGGCGGAGTTAGCTTGTTCAGAAAAGTTAAATCACTGTGTAGGTGGTGTTGTCAAATTAGGAAATTGTAAAGAAAACTTCCTACTCGATCAGATAAGCAAGCTACAGAAGAGGCAATTAGCAGCAGAAGAATGGTTAAATGTCAAATTTCTGGCATCTGACTCTCGGATTTTATTCATCAGGGACTTAACGCTGACCTCATACATGTTGGATGTTTTGCTGGAGGAATATGATTTCCAGTCGCTGTTGAGCCCAATCCTTCATTCTTCATTTGGGTGCAATTCCTAGTGACGGTGATGATTCATGCTTACACTTCTGCGACATTTGAAAGTGCTTTTATAGCTAATCTCTAAAGAGCGTGTATAAATATAGGAAACGAGTGCTATTTGTCGCTCAATAGTGAACACCAAGACCAGCCTTTGATTGGGATTGATGGAATCTGAAGTGAGTCCAGCCGGCTTTTATCTGCTGTGCAAAGCGGCTGTGAGTTAACGCCGAAGAGCCGGGATGAGGGGAAGAGAGGAAGCAAAGAGCTCTTGTGTGTGTCACAGGCTTTTAAAAAGTTGCAGGAAGTAGATTTCAATTCAGATCAGGTCATATGTTTTACAGCGCTTCAACTCTTGATGTGTTCCTGGGGCTCTCCGCAGACACGTGGATGTGAATGTCCTTCCTCTCCTGCGTGCAGGAGAAAAGATGGGGGCAGACGCAGGCTGGGTTTGGCAAGGCTTGCCGGGTCAGGCGCGGAGCCACGCTGATGCGGTCGTGTTAGTCTGCCCCCAGGTACTGGCCAGGAATAGAGGTGGCCTAAAGTACGGAGAAAGTGGCCACCCTGTGTATAGACAGCAGAAGGTAAAGCTTACCTTTCATTCGATTTCTCTGCCTGTCTTTACATAGTATAATCTGTCACTGCAGTGCAATTACAGTTCTTGTAACAGTACTTACAAAGATGCTGTTTAATAAAACTCCATGTGAGTGGAGCTTCAGGGTTTTTATTCGGAGAGGCAGACAGTCATTTGGCTCTGATGCCACGGTATGCTTCCCCAGTCCAATTTGTGCTGATGGTGCTTCTCCAAGAGGGGATTTAGTCAAGCAGCAGTAGTCCTTTGTAAAGCTGCTGGATGGACGAGGTTTTGGGCTCATGGTACTGAGGAAGTTGCCTGAGCAGCAAGGTTGTGCACGGCCAGAATCACCAGCCTGTGCCTGGAAGGAAGGTTAGCCATGCAGATGAAGTGCAAGATGAGAACTGAGGGTTTCCGTCTCTGTCGTGTCCGTTTTTTTTTTTTTGGTTTTTTTTTGGTGCAAGGCTCTTCTCCCATTCTTTTTTTACTACTTATTTTTCTGCCGAAATGCTTCTCTTCCTGAAAGAACTGGCATGTGGAAACGCATGCCAACCTTGAAAAGTTGTTCAGATGTGAAGGTGGTGTGATACAGAACTACCCTGACGTAAAAATGTTTGACTCCGTGCAGTCTATAATCCCCTCACAGGCTGATGGTTTGTGTTTCAGTTCTGTTTCCCAGAACCTTCTTGAAATTTGCAGGCGTCTCTTTACATTTCTTTCAGCCTGAGGAGTGAAGCCATGTAGATGGAAGATGATTGAGGTCACAGATATATTTAAGTAGTCGGTTCTACTTTTGTTTATCTTCAGTTGCTAATCAGTTACTTTTTATGCCCAAGTGTCTGCATAGTACTGTGGAGAAGGAGGTTACGTGCTTGAGAGATTTATTTCTATTGATTTAAAGTTGCTTTGCTGGCCACAGCTCTTCAGCATTTCATTTATTTAGAATTTAAATGTCAAATAAAAGTGACACCTAAGAAGCAATCTGTTTTACATGTCGTGCTTACAGGGTCTTTTGAACACCTTTCAACTCTTCATTTGTCTGGTAAGTACCTCTGTCATTCACCGAGTAGTATACCTGCGCAAGAGCTATTTGCTGCTCTTGTTCTAATGGAATACCTGTACCTGCAGCAGAAATCCAGCTGAGCTCTCAGTGGCTTGGAAAAGATGTACTCAGAGTTCAAGTTTCACACGATTCCTGCCTTTCCACGACATTTGAGAATACAGAAAGCCATTTCACTCCATGCAGTGAAATTGGCTTTTTCTTGTCTAGGGAATAAAGGAGGTGTGCATGCATTGTACTGCTTACAAAAAGAATCAGACAACCTTTCTGTAGCAAGCCTTGGCTGACGAATCCACATGGTTCACGCTGAGTTTCTCTAAAGGAGTGTCAAATCTTAATGCGCCCTTGGGAGATACCTGGGTCTTATCGGGCATGGCTGACTCAAAAAGAAAAATAAGTAATGTTTTTCTTTCTAATGATTACCATCTAAGCATTATCGACAGTGCACAGTTAAAAGGATTTCCTGAATAAATCCCCTACTAAATCAAAAACTGTTAGGAATTGCTAATGGGGGAATTGAGTATTACAGCAGTACTTAAATAGACGGTAGTAGTGTTCCGTTGCTAAGGGCAATGTGAGTAAAGTTTGGGTTTGTTCAGGCTAGGGTGCCCCCAGGGATGCAGGAAGAGTAAATGCTGATCGTAACTACCTGCAAGATAGTCTGCTGTTGTTTCATACTTGGATGCTTTACATTTTTGAAGCAGGTGAATGAATCTTTGGAAATGAATACCAGAGGCTGTTTGATATTTCATCGTACAACTGAATTGTTTACTTTTAAATAACATCTTACATTTTTGTGCATTACTTTATCCGAATCTGATTATCAGTCACCTTTGCTACGTTGCCATGAAAGTAGATGATCCTGTGATTTTGACTGCTGCTATGCTGTGTAATTCCACTAGATCAGAGCCAGTCTTCACTGTTTTGTTTGCTGTAGATGATACATTTTTTTGAAATCAAGCATCTTGAATGGCTAAGTATGTCTATAGGTACCTGGTGTGTAGCACCCAAACTTGGGCCTGAGTGTTTGTATCTCCTGAAACTTGCAGTTGTATTCTTTCTGTGTTGATAAGGGTGTAATATTTGGAGAGGTTTACGTATGTAGAAAGTTGATTGCATTGTCTGGGTTGTCAGATTTGATTTGGAGACCTAAAATAGGTGGTGTTTAATGTTGATTATTTTCTCCTTTTGCCTGTTAGTTTGTAAAAGCTCCTGTTATGCTCATCTATATGTGACTTGGCGTATGGACTCAGTATCCTTGCAGGCTGAAATTCTCATTTGACTAGATTACTGTATTTTTTCCAGTCTGGTCCTATTAATAAATATCCTGAGGCTTGCAAAGCACTTTGTTGTTTAAACACAAGCTGTGGAAAAGAATCTGAAGATCATCCTTTGATAGAAGGATACTAAGCTTGCTTAAAAACTTGGAAATATATTTATACTTTCCAGGTGGGGTCTTCAATGAGCATAGTATGTAGTGCTATCTGTATGAAAACCAAAAACCAAACCCATAAACAAACTGTGTGGGAAGAAAACCATAGGTACTTGCAGCCTGGTCCTGTTCTTGCTGAAATATGTGCGGGCTCTTGAAACAGATGTTGAGTCCAGCTTTGTGCAGAGGCCACACCCTCTGTTTCCCTTGGCAAATTGTCTCGCATTCCAGCGACCCTCTGGGCAAAACATCCTTTAATTGGTTCTGTGGCCTTAAATGTTTCCCTTTTTCCTCTGTGGTAAATTGTTTGTGTCCTATATGATTGGAGGCTGTCGCTAATATTTGCGTACTGTGATTGTGTACCCCTTTAATGTCAGCTTTTGTAGCTGCACATATTGAATGTTGGAAATACTCCCCATTTCTGTGAAAGTTGTCTTAAATAAAAAGCGAGTGATGTATTTTAGTGCACAGTATGGTACTGAGGAACTTGCGGCAGAAGGTTGGAAATTTTGTTGGTTTGCAAGCAGAGATCTCTCTGAGTAATTGGGGAACCCCCTGATTAGCTGGGTGCTTCCTCTCCCAGATACCTGTTTCTGTGGTCTTTCCTTGTGAGTACTTTTGTACTTGGGTTCGTAGCCTGTTCCGGCATCTGAGCACATCTGGACAAGTGGTAGAAACAGGTGGTAGGAGAGAGAGAGAGCGAGCACGACTTGGCTTTTCACTGGAGGGTGGAAATCTCTCAGAGTTGCAGCTGCTGCATCTCTTACTTCTTGTGCTGTCTGCAGTGTCTTGCAAAGGCAGGGGTGGGAGCATGACCGGGGGCTCTTGTTTCAACCCACGGGAAGGAAACGTGAACCTCGGGAGCTGCCCCTCCAGTGAGGGATGAGAGATGGTTCAGCTCTTGAAGATTTCCGTATCTTGATGACGTATTTTCGGTGGAGATACGTCTGGCGTACACCTGCGTGGCTCTCAGCATCGTTTGGGTGACAGGCAGAGCATCTTAACGCTCCTGTTCAGCTCAGGAACAGGAGATGACCCCTTTTTAGTAGGGAGCTGCTGACCTGTGTCCTGGTAACCTCTGAGCTGAATTGCCGCGCTGCTGCCTGCCTGGGGCGGCTGTTGGCGGAACAGGGGGAACTGCTGTTAGTGGAGGTGTAGCACCATGTAACAGCTGAGCATTGCAGCCCTCGCTTCCGCTTCCGTGGGATGTACAAAAAGCCTAACCCATCCAGGAGCAAATGGCAAAAGATTTCACCTACTCCCGTGCGATGCCACGCGAGGACGTGAGTCAGTCCTGTTCTCGGCATGTCCTGGCAGTTTTGGGTTTAAAGCCACTGGGTTTTCCAGAGGTGGTTCTAGTCCTTCAGCAGAAAGCGAGCTCCTGCTCAGTTTGAGCTTCAGGGCCCACGGTTTTTTCTTTCAGGCAAGGGTTTTGCTGGCGCATCGTTCTGGCAGGTAGCTGGTTCTGGGCTGCTTTGGTTTCATGTGGCTGGCTGAGCCCACAGTTGGATGTTCTGGCTGCAAGAAATGAAGTTGCTATTGTGAGCTTTGTTTCCGCAGTTAATGAGGAGCATCAATACGAATTCCTCTATAAATATTTATGGCACTTTTTTTTGCATGTCCTTGTCCTGAAATGTATTCAAGAGGTCTACTGTAGGTTGACATAAATCTGAAATCCAGTCTAAGGCCACAGGAAAATAGACTAATTAAATGCAAGGTTGAGAAATTTATTGCCCCCTTACCTATCTTCTTCCAGCCAGAATGCATCTGCATTTTAGTCAGGATTTTCCATGCATGACTGCACAGCCCATGTGAAGCAATGTCAAGTTCTGTATTTATGGGAATTTAAGATGATAAAAATGTTGCAACAGGGCAGAGTTAATCTCTGTCAGAATAACAGAGGAGAAAAAGGGTAAAAAAAGAGCGAACTATGCAGTCCTTCTCTGTAATTGTGTATTACTCTGTCAAATGTTTTTGTTAGTAAATTTGACAAGGAGAGTGAACACATACTCAAATGTAAGCAACTCGGCTTACATTTATTTACAGAGAAGATGCTGTTGTCCTTTCTGATTGCTGGCCAGTTGATGATTTACCTTCTGGCTAATTATTTTTGGGGGGAAATTCTTCCTGCTGTGAGTTCTGTAGTGGAGACTAGCTGTCCCAGTACAGGTGGGCATCAGAAGTGGTCCTTGCAATTCTTTAATTATCTGATAGCGCTTTCATCTTTGAATGCATTCCCTGATACGAGAAGTTTGGGAGTCTCCATTTATTGAATCTTTCTGCATGGATCTGGAAAATTTGTTTGTTGTCAGTGATGCTGAACAGAATCATATATTTTACTTCTGGAGAGGGTACATAATGGCTGGAGAGTATTTAAGTGCTTCAGTACTAGAACAGCATTTCTGGCTATAAATTGAAGTTCTCAGTGTGCCTACTAGACTGTAAATTAGACTGAACTGGATTCAAGACTGTGGCCCTTGCTGCAGTGGGATGAATTTGGTTTTTTCCGTACAGTGTGTCGCGCCATTTTGTATCACTTTCCATTTATGTATTTCCATTACCCATTTAAAGTAATTCTGTATTTGTGTTGGTGCAGGCTTTCTCAAACCGAGGTAAGCAAGGCCTATTTTTGTGCCTTTAAAAACGTCATAGGGGCATTCAGACATCTTCTGTGAAGTGGTGGGGAAAAAAATGAAACTCTGGATTCTCAAATTTCTTGGCTTTCAGTGACTTCTAGGTCTGCAGAGCTGAATTTGAAAAGATGCCCTTTGCTAGGAGCCAGTCCTGTACATTTAGCCAGCTGAAGCCTTGGGCTGTGTTTTGGGTTGTTTTTGTTTTTTTTTTTTTAATTTCTCATGTGGTGTTGCCAATACAAAATAGCCAGTAATTGCTACTGTGCAGCAAAACTCTTTTAATGCTGTTGCAACTAATTTTCTCTCTGCAGGGCTGAAAAAGGTGAAGGGCAGGATTTCTGCCCCTAGAGTAAATAGAGGGTAATTGGAACGCACATGGAGAGCACATCTGATGAATAGCAAGCCGCTGGAGGGTTTTTTTGGCAAGAAAAATTACTGCCAGGAAGCCCTTGCAGTCCTGGAAACATTCAAGACCAGGCTGGACAAGGCTCTGAGCAACCTGATCAAGGTGAAGGTGTCCCTGCTCACCGCAGGGGGGGTTGGACTAGATGACTTTTGACGGTCCCTTCCAGCCCAAGCCATTCTATGATTCTGTGATTATTATCTGTGACTATAAATACGGTACCTGTTACCTTAACTTGCATGTAACATTAAGCAGAGTTTACTTGTATCTTACTTTTGGCTTATTTTGTGCTAGTTGTTTAAATCACTTGCCCTTTATGCCTGAAAAAGGGATTCCATCTAAAGAAACATCAGTGAATCCCTTTCCTTTAGTAACATGTTCCTGAGGATGGTTTTTTTGTTTATTGCTTTTTTTAAAGTTCTCTTAAATTCTGTCTCTTGCAAGAAAGAGAGAAAATGAACCATTGTGCAATACAGATGCTCTGTAGGTCATCCTCAATAATTTCGTAAAAACTCTGTGCAGAACACATTATCAGCCCAACTGATCCTGTATTGTTTCTGGTGGGACATTTACCCTTTTTAATCAGTTTTCTTGTCTTCACTACATCTTTGGTGTTAAAATAAATACAATGCAATTGGCTATTGATAATTATTTACTTTAATGTGTGAGGTTTTGCAAATTAGACCATCCCTTTCACTAAAAGTCACAGGAAATAGCAGGGTTTTCCACTTCTCCCAAGTTATGTGTGTGTGTGTTTTCATATCTAATTTGCTAACACACATTCTCCAAGATAGGCTTGTTAGAACTGAGGTCTTCATGCTGTTCTCCTTTGTTAATTATATTTCCTTTGATTTTCCTGTGTCGTTTTGCAAGGCGGTGCTTTGGTTTGAACCCTTCAAATTCACTTGTGCCGGAGGGCTTCAGCTGCAAAGATGTAGATGGTTGATGTTAAAATGATTCCCTCTTTGTTTTTCCCCTTGTCTTGTATGGATTGTCATTGGATTGTGTGTCAGTGTCCTGTGTGTTTGATACACTTGTGTATTTGATCTCTTATACTAACACTGTTCTTCTCTTAAGGATGCTAGGCCAGGCTAAGTCAAGGTTTTCTTTTACATGGATGAATGTTTTGTTTACAGTCTATATTTCAAGTGCTCCATGTGAAGTCTTCTGAAATGCTGCAGCTTTGCTCACACTGAGGTCTGGAGTAAAACAAACTGCATCTTCACTGAAAGCAGACTTCAGTCATTTCTTCTGAAAACCCCAGCATTTGCATGGCTACTTGACAAGTGTGAGGATGGTTTCAGTGTTCTCAATTACTTAGGTGGTCTTTGTTTAAAATAAGTTTTTATCCATTTCCTCTTTCCATTTCCATTTATACGTGGCCTCTCTTCTGCCTCATCAATCTGTGTGTGCGGCTCCATGTGCTCCCCTCTGCTCCTCAGCACAAAAAAAAAAATCTTATCTGGTAGCTCTTCCTTCCACTCAGGGATCTGAATCATGTGTTAGGAATTGAGTTAACTTATATCTCTGAGGTTTGTTTTAAATTCTGTGGAAACTCAGGGGATTTTTGATTCTGGTGATTTTGGGTTTTTTTTGTTTTGGGTTTTTTTTTTAAGTAATTCAGCCAGTAACTTATAACTTAATGAAAACTCAAATTGTGGAATAATTGGTCTTTTTCTTTCCCTGGAGTGCCTTGTATACTGTTATGTCCTATATAATTATTACAGTTGAAAACATGGGATTTTTTCAAACACCTTTTATCAGTATTCATTGTTCTCAGGAATTCGGTAATTCTCCTGTGATCAGAAGAAATTTGAATCCTGTTTCTGTTCCTGATTTCATTAAGACAGCATGTCCTATAAATTTCCTTTAAATCATTGACAATGTGTACTGCAAAACTTCGGAGTTATTTTTGTATGAACTGATACAGTGGTGTATTCTGTACTAGAGAGACTAGCATTAAAAATACGTGTTTCTTGCTTTAAAAGGCAAATCACAAACACTTATTTTCTCCCTGGCAATCAGCATGCAGGTGGAGTTGAACTTTTAAAAGCAAACTATTGATCTAAAACATATCTTGTCATCTTAGAGCTATTTTAGTTAACTACAAATTGGAAACAGAGGGTACCCTGTTTGAGCAACCATGCCAGAACCTTAGGGTAACCATTATGTTGCCCCTTCTGTTTTCTGAGCATGTCAGTTCCATAGTTTTTAATGAAATCAGATTTATAAACTGATAGGAGCCGAGCTTGTACGTAGCTTGTTCTGTAAAGTGTTTAATGCATCTTGGCGCAATCAGAGGTAATAGTGTTGGGAGTGTGTACGTATGTCCTTGGTTTTCACAAATAACCTTGTTACGTTCGTGGTGATTAATCTCGCTGTTTTCTCGCATGACACTTCTCCGGGGGG